>JAVKPL010013722.1:0-76783 GCA_032173675.1 Gastrolobium villosum | reverse complement strand
TTTTTGTGTTGCATTCTCCCGCTCTTAATTGCATTTCGTATGTAGTCTAGTGTCATTCTTTTTCATTTTCCTGTCTTCAAAACGTGGTTGCCCTTTTCCTGCTGTAATATTTTCTCCCCCAATCTTAACTCTTGTTGAAAAAATGGGAAGGAAAAAACCTTCCTTCCCAGCTTTGCGTTGTAGCCAGGAGGATGACGTAGATTCCAATTTGTTGGAACGCATTCCTCCTGGTGCCCGTTACTGGCTTTGGGGGATTCCCAGGACCGAAGAGGAAGAACGGAAAGCCATGCTTCGCGGGTACCGTGGTTCAAGACCGCTTAAAGGTGGTCGAAAAGGTCGTATAGTTTCCAACCCCCGCGTTCCATCACCTATTCGTCCCCCTCCTTCGTCTGAGAGTCCCAGTTGTTCGGGTTCTAACTTTGGGGGTTTTCGTCGTTCTCTTCCTGTCTCCAAGGATGTCCCTTGCTTCTCATGTGTTTATCTGAGTTCTCAACTCGTTCAACAAGGATGTGATTCTTTGGCCGAATCTACTCTTGATAGTTGTCGTCATGGGAGCATTCCAGATTCTACCCCTCCATCTGGCCGGGTTAATGAGCCAATTATGATTTCTGACTTGTCGTTGTCATCATCTAGTGATTCATCTGATAGCACTTTAAATTCAGGTATATCCATCCTCATCTGATCCCCTTTTGTTGTTTTTTCATTTCTAGGTATTAATGGCATGTTTCCCTGAAGAAGATGTAGATGAGTCGGGTTCGACCGAGTCATGTTTTGAGTCTCCCCCTACTTCCTTAGTTTCTCAGTTCCCTTGGGTAACATATGAAGTGTTAAACACTACGTCCGGGATGAGTTCCGATGACGTGGCTAGTCTTCCTGTTGGGCAACTGGAAAATTATGACATCCGCCCTCCAGCCGAAGATGAACCGGTTTGTTATGGAGGGGCAGAAGATGATTCATGCTCCTTCTTTTTTTACCGAGACGTGATAACCCAACTCGGTGTTCGATTCCCTGTGACTGAGTTTCAGATGGAGATTCTTAACCATTTGCATATATCCCCCACCCAACTCCATCCCAACGGCTGGGGTTTTGTAAAAGCTTTTGAACAGTTTTGTGCATATCTGACGCTCGTACCGTCAGTTTGTATCTTTTTCTATTTTTTCCAAGTCGTTTCCTGTCGTACCGGTCGCGAACCCCCTGAACGAAAGGGATGAGTTACTGTTCGTGGTGTTCCGGGTCGTAGGTTGTTCCGAGTATACACTGACTACTTTAAAAATTTTAGGATCAGTTTTTCAAAGTCTCCGCCCATCCTGGAAAGGATGTGTGGTTCCTCAATAACTGTGGGACTAAGGATGTAAAGGGGAAATTTCCCTTATGTTGGTCGTCTGACCATTTCCGGTTTTCCCCTGCAAGCTATCGTTTTAGTGAGTCCGAGTTGAGTCCTTCGGATATCAATACGGCAATCGCTATTGGGAATTATCTACAAACCCGACAGCCTGCCAGTGTTGCCTCACTGATTTACAAATCTCAAGAGGAGCTTGACCTGGAATTGAGTATGTTCATCCTTGCATTTTTGATTGTCTTATGATGTTTTGTGGCTGTGTCTAATATTTGTCCAACAGTTCCCAATATGGCAGGTCAAGCTCAGGAAGATCAACCCAGCAAAAAGAATGACCAACCCAGCTGGTTGTCAGTTTTGAGCCGAGGTGCTGCTGGGAAACCCGTGGATCCTCCTAACAAAAAGCGGAAGATCGTAGAGGAGCATCCGAGAAAGCCTGCCGCTGAAAAGGCTAAAGCAGTGGTGGAGAAACCAAAGGGGAAACCGGATAAGGTTAATCCGGTTGCTCCTCCGGTGACTCCGGCCGTCATTATGCCTCCCCCTTCTGCTGGGATTTCCAAGCATGTGTTGTGGAAATCAGACATTACCAATCCTCTGCGGGAAGCCGTTTGTCCTCCTGAGATATTTTTCAACTCCTCTCCATTTACTGTGACGCAGATCAAGGAATTGGAGGACATGGAGATAGGCTGCATGAAGATGTCGGCTATGGTCCGACCTCTATTGTCGCTGAAGAATGACTACCTCCGTACAACGACTTAGCTGCCTGTCAGGGAGAGAAGTCGAAGGTGCTGGCCGAGTTGAAGACGGCCAGGGAGGCGCAGGAGAAGGAAAAGGGGGAAAGAGAGAAGCTTATAAAAGATCTTTCTTCCACCAGGGAGGCTTTAGCTAAGCTCCAGAAGGAGCATAAGGATCTGAAGTCTGTGCATGACTTCAATCACAAGTCCTTGACAAATTTTAAACAGAAGTTTGAGGATCTGGAGGCGAAGTTGGAGGAGACTGAAGGCACTGCCCAAGCCTACCGGAACGAACTCGAGAAGGCCATAGCTGGTTCTTTTGAGAACGCTCTCAGCCAACTGCGAGTTGTGAATCCAGGCCTTCAGTTTATCACCCGTGGTATCCACTCTCAGGCTTATGTGAGCAATGGTATTATCATTGGTTGTCCTCCAGAATCTCCGCCCTGTGACTCGGCCACCCCCAGCGAGGATAGAGCGGTGGTGGAAAAGGGCAAAGAGGCTAACACGCGTCCTCCTTTTGTTCCCTAGTTTAATTTTGGTAGATTTTGTTAGGGCCTTTTCAGAGCCTCTTTGTAATGAATATTGTCGGTTTACAGCTGGCTTTCATGTATCATCTATTTGGTTAATGTATGTGCTCGATTTTGATTCATACAAGTTTGATTTATACAACCTGGCCGAGGTTGGAGCATGTTTAAACGGATTCCGATTTTGTCATTTATTCATGACGCATATTATTTGACTTAGTTATGCAAACTAAATCGGCATACAGAACATTTCGTCATTTGAGACGCGTCTGTGTATAATTTTTTCCAAGGCAGAGGCAATCATGGCACCTACCCATCCCTTTTGAAAGCAAAAGGTAATGGGCAATTTGACCTGATCAGGATCGTTTTGGCGGATTGCATCTCATACCTTGGCTTGTATTCGATACTAATAACAAATAAGAGTAGGTCTTAAATAAGAAATAATTCTTCATTTATTTATTGGTTCGAGTATTACATGAATAGTGCCAACATATTTGGCTTTTAAATAGAGTCCCTAATAGAGGATAATTTCTATCATAAAACAGATGAGGGTCGCTCAGCTATAATATGTCTTCAGTTTGTCTGCATTCCATGTTCTTTTAATTGGTTTGCCCTCAATTATTTCAAGGACATATGCACCCTTTCCGAGTTTGTGCTTAACCCGGTAAGGTCCATCCCAATTAGCAGCTAACTTGCCTTCCCTTGCATTTCGGTTGCCGATGTCTGCTCTTCTGAGAACTAAATCATTGACTTCGAAGCTTCTTGGTCGTACCTTTTTATCTTGTCTGGCCACCATCTGTTGTTTGGCCATAATATCTCGGCAATGAGCTAAGACTCGAGTTTCCTCGATGAGATCTAACTCGGCAGTAAGCAATCTGTTGTTTTGTTGCTCGCCCTGCGTCATACTTGTCATTCGTCTCCAGGAGGTCTCTCCGACTTCAACCGGGATCATAGCCTCACAACCATATGTCAATCGAAAAGGGGTTTCCCCTGTTGACGTCTGGGTACTCGTTCTATATCCCCACAGAACAAAGTGTAGCTGCTGAACCCAACTTCCTTGGGCGTCTGTCATTCTTTTCCGGAGGCCGTCCACGATTATCTTGTTTGCCGCTTCAGCCTGTCCGTTTGATTGTGGGTGCTCGATAGAAGCGAATCGATGTTTAACATGAAAGTCCTGCATCAACTGTTGGAAGTTTTTGTCAACAAACTGTGTTCCATTGTCTGTGATCAATTCAGCAGGTATTCCAAACCTGGAGATTATGCTTTTCTCAAAGAATTTCCGGATTCTAGCCGAGGTGATAGTGGCTACTGGTTTTGCTTCTATCCATTTTGTGAAATAGTCTACTGCCACGATTAACCATCTTAGTTGCCCTTCAGCTGCTTTGAAGGGTCCTAGGAGGTCCATTCCCCATTTAAAGAATGGCCAAGGAGCTGATATATACCTCATTTCTTCTGGTGGTGAGAGAATATGCTTAGCGTGCTTTTGGCAGCTATCACATTTTTTTACATGCTCTTTCGAATCCAACTCCATAGTTGGCCAGTAGTAACCAGCTCGTAGAGCTTTTCGTGCTAGTGCTTTGCCACCCATATGATGCCCGTTGATGCCCTCGTGAATTTCTGATAAGACGTACTCGACATCTTTGTAGCCAAGACACTTTAGCATTGGGGTGTGCAATCCTTTTCTGAACAGTTGATTGTTCACCATTGTGTATTGTGTTGCATCCCTGATTAGCTTCCGAGACTCCAATGCGTATTCCGGCTTCGTTCCTTTTTCGAGATACTCAATAATGGGATGCCGCCAATCTGTCGTAGCTGTAATGATCATTACGCAACTCGGGTTGGGTAGACTTTGTTGCACTACCGTCCTGTGGTTTCCCGGATTTTTTGTACTGGCTAACTTTGACAATATATCAGCTCGGCTGTTTTCTTCTCGAGGTATATGTTTGATTTGAACCGTATTGAAGTTGGCCATCAATTCTTTTACCTTTTGCAAGTATTTTATCATTAGGGGTCCCTTGGCTTGGTATTTGCCTTCTATTTGAGATGCAATTAACTGGGAATCAGTGAATACCACCACATGGTTGGCCCCGTGATCTTTGACTTGTAGTAACCCGGCAAGAAGTGCTTCATACTCGGCTTGGTTATTTGATGTTGGAAAACTCAAGTTCAAAGAATGTTCTATGGTGACCCCTTCTGGGCTCTCGAGTATGATGCCGGCGCCACTCCCTTTCTTGTTAGAAGATCCATCTATAAAGACTTTCCAAACGTTGCCGGCTTGGTCTCGTTCTTGGTGTGGTGACGTCATCTCCATCACGAAGTCAGCCAAGGCTTGTGATTTAATAGCCTTCCGACTTTCATAACTGATATCAAATTCACTTAGCTCGATTGCCCAACTGGCCATTCTTCCAGCTAAGTCTGGTTTGTGTAACACTTGTCGAAACGGTTGGTTAGTACGGACTCTGATCTGGTGTCCCTGGAAGTAGGGTCGCAACTTTCTTGCTGTAACTAGCAATGCATATGTCCCCCTCAGCCTCCTTGATCAGGACCGCGCTCACTGCTTCCTCTCCTACGGCCAAGTATAGGGTCAGGACGTCTCCTAACTCGGGCTTTGTTAGTATCGGCGGGGTCGTTAAGCATTGCTTTAATTTAGCAAACGCTCGTTGGTATTCCGGGTTCCACTCTTCCGTTGCTTCCTTTTTCAGCAGTTTAAAGAATGGGAGGGCATTTTCAGCCGATTTAGGCAGAAAACGTGTTAACGCCGTGATTCTTCCCGTTAGTTGTTGTACTTCTTTCTTGTTTCGTGGTTCCTTCATATCCAGAACCGCCCTGCATTTCTCAGTGAGTTAACGTGAAGCCCAAAAATTTGCCTGCAGGAACCCCAAATGCGCATTTGGCTGGGTTTAGGCGTATACAATACGTCCTGAGTTTTTTGAAAGTTTGTTCCAAATCCTTAATGTGCGTGGTTGCACAAAAAGATTTGACAATCATATCATCGATATAGACTTCGACATTTTTTTCCCAGCTGATCTTCGAAAATTTTGTTCATCATTCGTTGGTATGTGGCCCCTGAATTTTTCAACCCAAACGACATAACATTATAACAATAATTCACTTTTTCAACAATGAAGGCAGTTTTTTCCTGGTCCTCTAGATACATTGGGATCTGGTTATACCCGGAATATGCATCCATGAAGGATAGGAGTTGAAAACCGGCCGAGTTGTCTACCAGTTGGTCTATCTTGGGCATTGGATATGAGTCCTTGGGACAGACTTTGTTCAAATCTGTATAGTCAGTACAAACCCTCCATTTGCCATTTGGCTTTTTGACCATCACCACATTTGCCAACCATGTCGTGTATTGAACTTCTCGGATGAAACCGGTCTCCAAGAGTTCCTTGACGTGATCTACCAAGACTTGTTGTCGTTCGGGTCCTAACTTCCTCTTCTTTTGGGAGATCGGAACTGATCCCGGGTAGACTGCCAGCTTGTGGCAGCAGAATTGTGGGTCGATACCCGGAATTTCTGACGAAGTCCAGGCGAAGACATCCTTGTTTTCCCTAAGAAACTTAGCAATCTCTGCTTTAAGTAAAGGATCCATGGATTTGCCAATTCGTGTGTATTGGCCGGGCTCATCTCCTAGTATCAAATCTTCCAGCTCTCCATCGGGCTCCGGTCGTGGAATTGTTTCTTCTCTCATGTCAAATTCAACGACATTGATCGACTTCCCTTTGTGTGAAGATACGTGATCTGTGATATGTTTATCTCCTGGGTGAATTCGAGGGGGGGTTGGATGTTTCTTTAATTGCGTCGAAATAACAGCCTCGAGATTGCTTCTGATCACCGCAAACTGTGATAATTTCATTGGTGCTACTCACCATTTTGATCTTCTGATGCTTGGTGGAGACCATCATGTCCCAATGATGTATTGTTGGTCGACCTAAGATTATATTGTATTCAGAGGGAAAGTCGGCTACTATGAACTGCAAGCGCTCTGACTTGAACGCGTGTTTGATCCCCAACGTTAACCTTAGGTCTATATACCCCTTCGGAGTGGTGTGTTGCCCATTAAAGGCTATTAGCTCTGTTCTGCAAGGGTGGAGATCTTCCTCGTCGAGATGCATTTTTTTGAATGCGTCCCATAATATAATGTCAGCACTGCTTCCGGCGTCCACGAAGATTTTTCTAACCCGACAATTGACTAAAGTTCCAGCAATGACCAACCCGTCAACGTGTCCTGGCATGACCCCCTGCATATCGTCTTTTGTGAAATATAACAAAGGAGGATCTGGATTTCGTTGAGTTTCTTTAAAAGTAGGGTGGTCCCTAATGGAGAGAACTTCCCTTAGATATTTCCACCTTGCATTCATCGTGTCGCCGCCACCCCCAAGGGCTCCGCTTATTACATTGCATTCAAAAGCCACCTCCGGGAATTCCTCATGGCGGGGTCCTTTTGTGGAGGTGTTATTTTCTGGGGCCTTGTTTTCTGGTGCCGGGCTCCTGTTTCTCTTTCTATTGTCAAACTTTCTTTTACCATTTTTAGCCCCTTGTGTCTGGATCACGTACTGTCTTAGCCGGCCATCTCGTACGAACTTTTCAACTGCATCTCGAAGATCCCAACATTGGTCAGTTGTGTGACCGGGCCCATCATGAAATGCACAATATTTAGATTTGTCCAGCCCCCCTCTGTTAAATATGGGCCGAGGTCTGTCCACCTTTCGCATTTCAGTCATGGCCACTTCTCGCCATATTTGTGATCGCGGGGCATTTAGTGGTGTATATTTGTCATATTTCCCCACACGATCTCGTGAGTCGGGAATTCGAGGTCTGTTATCTTTTTTCCTTAAATCGGACCGACCCCGCTGTTGTGGCGTCGGGTTCTTGTCTTTTGGACTTATCCCCTTTTCCTCATCCGGTTGGGCATTTGCTATCTCCATTTGCTCGAGTTCTAAGTATTTCTTAGATCGAGTTCTAAATTCTTCAAGTGTTTTCACAGGATCTTTGTAAACCGACTTGGCAAGCCTGGAGGATCCGTCCAAGCCAGCCACGATGAGATGAACGTGAACGTTCTCTGGTAAGTTAAGCACCTGTAGGGCAGCATCTTTGAACCGATTGAGGTATTTTTGGAGAGTTTCCCCTGGATTTTGGCGTATTTTGCCAAGTGCGAATTCGGACTTGGGATGCTTTTTGCTCGTGGCAAAATTAAGGAGGAAGCGCTGTCCGAATTCGTCGAAGGAGCTGATGGAATTTGCAGGAAGGGTGGAGAACCATGCTTGCACTGCTCCTGTTAAGGTGATGGCAAATATCCGGGATATGAGGGGTTCATCAATCCCTCTGATATACATGTCTGTGTCGAAAGCATCTATATGAACTTGTGGGTCCTGGCTTCCATCATATTTTGGCAAGCGTGCAGAATCAAAATCCTCCGGGAAAGGAGCATTTAAGATTGTGCTTGTAAAGGGGCTGTTGTTGTATTGCCCCTTACTATATCTTCTCTTATACGAACCGGGTTCAGCTGTATGCCTTCCTTTATCGGGATGCACCTCCTCCTGGCTCCTTGGAATACCCGTTCCCATTTGGGGAACCGGATTTGTGACTGGTGGAGTTGTGTTTTGTCCTGCCATAGCTACGTTGATGTCATCTTGTGCTGGGCTGGGTTCATGCCTTTGGGCCTGGTTCTGTTGAGATGGGTGGCTTCGTTCGCCATCCTGCCGAGGTTCAATTATTCCCCTCAAACGACGTTCTAGGTCACGGATCCCACGTAAATGTTCTTCTCGCATTACACGAAGATCGTGTTGACGTTGACGATTGGTGCGATCCTCCATTTTTGTCATGCGTTGTAGAATGGCGGTAAGAGCTGTGTGAGCCAGCCGGGATTCAGGATCGGTTGATTGAACAATATTGCCAGCCAATTCTCTGGCAGGCATGGATGGGTTCGTCCTAGGTGGAGCCAGAGCATCTGGCTGACGTTGCTCTTGCCTCATAGGAGTAGAAGCAGAGTCGGATACGTCTTCACTAAGGTGGACGTGATCGTGGTTCACAACATCATCCAACCGGTTTTGGGGTTGGTTGGTCTCTTCCAAAACCGGTTCCAGTGGTGGATTGGGCTGACTGTTGCTTCTCGTGTGAACCATCATTCTGTGGTCGTGGGTTCGATCCCCATAGACGGCGCCAATGTTCTGTCCTGGGGACAGAGATGTTCAGCCCTTATCAGGCTGACTGGTCACTTTGGATCGTATAGCCTTGGTTAGGAGTATCTATGGAGAAGATATCCCTAAACCTAGCTTGATCTCTAACTAGAAAGAATATGACTGTAGTGTCAGTGTGGTGAGTATGGTGAAAGTAATCAATCATGTGTCTTTTACCGTCGACGAGCCCTCCTTTTTATAGGGGCTGCCTCTGATTTGAAATGTGGAGCTGAGCTGTAATGGCGCGGGGGCCATTACAGCTTGGTCGGCCGTTACTGGGTGTAACGTTCCGAACGTTATGCTTCCTTAATTACGATCCGTTTAAGCATTTATCTGGAGTAACGCACCGAGTTCAAGTTCTGCCGGGTTGACATGATGGGCCTGTCTGTGTGGGCCTCTCATCGGGTTGCTGAAGCGGACCGACTTCGTGGGCCTCTCACACAGGTCCATAACACTTTATTAGTTTGTTAGTGAACCGTGTCTCTATAAAGAGCACTTCTTGTACTGTAAGGTTTTGCATCTTTCAATATAGAGAACAATGACTTTTTTTCTTTCTCTCCTCTCTCTCTCATTACCAATTCTGTTAAGTCCAATCCTAAGATGATAATAAAAACACCCATCTAATCTAGGCCACATATTGTACACACCACAAAATATATATATAATCATCCAAAATTACACAACCACGACACAACCAACCAATACCCAGCAAAATTTTGAAACTATTTTGGTCATTTCAACCACAAATTATCCTTTTTTCCTTGAATTCAACCTGGGATTGTCAAATGGTGGTCAGCCAAACAAACAGAGAAGAACTACCATAAGCACCGAGACTCAACATACATATCCATCAAGGGAGGAAATCCATATCAATAGAAGAAGAGTATGAGTGAGACTGTCAGTGGAGACCCAAAGATGGTTTACAATATATTCATTACTAATACTAGTGAAATCCAAAGAACAATCAAGCTATATAATTTTTTTTTTTTAAACAAAAGAAAATAAATCAAGAAAAGAAAATAAACAAACCTGACTTTCTTGCTCAGCGACGTGTATGTAGCTCAACCGAAGTGGTGGTCGAGAATGAGATGGGATTTTTTTTTATATGGACAGGGTTGTCGGTGAAAGAGAGAGTTGTTCGGTCAACAAGATTGCAACAAGACCAATGAGGTGGCTGGAAATGAGTATGATGGGCTCATTGCAATGGAGCCTTATAAAATAGTGTATGAAAGAAGAAGGAAAGCCCAAGCCCAAAATGCACAACAAGAAACAATCAGCCAGCAGAGTAAGGCACAAAAGGGAAATGAAGAAAAGTTAGTTAATATAAATGCCACGTGGAGAGCAATGAATGGCCAAGAGGAATTGGAGGAAGTGGAACGTGAAAAGGGGGAGGCAAATAAAGGCAACGGGTAGGCATTTTCATACAGAATCTTGAGGGAGAGGATATGCTGCTAGGGGCTAGGTGGTTGTCTCTGTGGCTGGTTTATTTGCTGTTAGTTGTTATTTCTTTTAAGAGTGGTTGTCATTTCCTTTTGTAATTGGCTATATCATGCTTGTGATGGCCTTTATTCTGTAAATGAAGGATAAGGCTATATGTCTTGAATTTCTTAAGCAATATCAGTGAGTGATTCAGTATTTTTTCTCTCTAAATATCCAATTCTATTATCAAGCAATTTGGGTACCACCAAATTGGTATCAAAGCTTCACGAATCCTTGGAAGCCATTAATGGTTAATACGAGAATGGAAAACAGAGTAGATGAAGTGGAGAGACGAACGGAGAGAATCGAAGTAAGGATGAATGCTTTGGATAATAATTTTATGCAACTTCGTGATGCAGTAATGGCCTTCATGGCTCGTGCTGAAACGTACATGACACGAGAAACAAACAATACGAACAGTGAGGGAACTAGTGGTGATCGGCTGGGCAACAATACGCACCTTCTGAGGGATGAGGAAAGGATGCGAAGGGTGGAAGTGCCATATTTCGCCGGAGAAGATCCTTATGGATGGATTTTCCGGGCCGAAAGATATTTTCGCGTCAATCGAATTCCGGTGGAAAAGCAGGTAGAGACCGCTTCCATTTGTTTGGAGGGGAAGGCATTGAGTTGGTTCCAGTGGTGGGAACCTCGAAATCCCTTGGCGGATTGGACTAGGTTCCGGACGGCGATTTTGGAAAGATTTCTCGTCTCTAATGGTGGAAATCCGTCTGAAGCTTTAATGAGCTTGAAACAAAGTAGTTCGGTAGCTGAGTATCGTGAGAATTTCGAAGTCTTGTCCGCACCTCTTCAACACGCGGATGAGACCCTGATGCAAGCAGCGTTCGTGACCGGATTGCAAGAAACCATCAAGGCTGAGGTTCGAGTGCATGCTCCGACGGATCTGGCTCAGCTGATGAAGCTTGCGCAAAGGATAGAGGAGAAGGAGACGGTGTTGGGCCAGGCCAAGGCAGGTGTGAGCCGAGCTGGATCTGGGTTCTCTACTCACATGGGACGTCCGGCTCTAACTAACACAAGGAATGGGCCACAATCGCACAACACATTTGGTAAGTTTGGGCCCAATATTCCTCAACAAAAGAATGGGCCATCATTTGAGTCCAATAGCCCACCGACTAATACAAGTGGGATAGGAAGAAACCCTAAAGCTACTGACGCGGGGTTGGGAAAAGAAGGAGGAGGGTCCAACACCTATGGTGGGTCAACGGCGAGTAATGGAGGTCGGCGCGGGTCTCGATTCCGAAGGCTGTCACCGGAGGAGATGGAAGATCATCGGCTAAGGAATCTCTGCTACCGTTGTGATGAACCATATTCACCAGGACACATGTGTCAGCAGTCGCATCTGCATGTGATGATCTTGGCTGAGGGAGAAGAGGAGCCCGACGACGAAGAGATGGAAAGGGCGATGCAGACAACGAAGGAGGAGGACATACTTCAGTTGGGGATACACAGTGTGGTAGGGTTGACTTCGAACAAGTCGTTGAAGTTATGGGGAAGGTTGGGAAGCCAAAAGGTGGTGGTGTTAATCGATACAGGAACATCGCATAATTTCTTAGCAACGGAGATAGCAAAAAAATTAGATTTGGGGGGTGGATACCAGTCGGCAGTCTACAGTAGAGGTGGGCGATGGCCATCGTGTGAGGAGTTCAGGGTATTGTAGTGGGTTGAAGCTGGAGTTACCAAATTTATGCATCACTCAAGATTTTTTTTTGTTTGATTTGAAAGGTGTGGATCTAATTTTGGGATATCAGTGGTTGGAGGAGTTGGGGGAGGTTCGAGCAAATTTCAAGGAGATGAGGCTAAAGATTCCATGGCAAGGTAAGGAGGTGATGATTGTGGGTGATCCATCTCTCTCATGCAGTGGAGCAACTTACAGAGGTTTGGGCCATTCATGGAGGAAGGGAGCAGAAGCTTTTTATGTGGAATTAGCTTACTGTGTTAGTCATGAGGAAAAAACTCCTATGGAACCAGATATGGTGACTGAATTGCTACAGGAGTTTGAAGATGTTTTTGCTCCTTTGACTCAGGTACCACATAAGAGGGACTGTGATCATCGAATACTTCTACAAGAAGGATCTCCAATTCCAAATATACGGCCTATAGGTACCCACACTACCAGAAGGGTGAGATGGAGCAGTTTGTGAAGGATATGCTGTCTACAGGCATGATTCGACCCAGCAACAGTCCTTATTCAAGCCCTTTGATTATGATCAAAAAAAAGGATGGAAGTTGGAGATTTTGCACGGACTATAGAACTTTAAACAAGGTCACCATACCAGATAAGTTTCCCATACCTGTTATTGATGAATTGTTAGATGAATTAGGAGGGGCAGGAGTATTCTCTAAACTTGATCTCAAATCTGGCTATAATCAGATTCGAGTAAGAGAGGAGGATGTGGAAAAAACGGCTTTTCGCACCCATGAGGGTCATTATGAATACCTTGTAATGCCGTTTGGGCTTAGTAATGCTCCATCCACATTTCAGTCCCTTATGAATTCTGTTTTTAAACCTCATTTAAGAAGGTTTGTGTTAGTTTTCTTTGATGACATTTTAGTGTATAGTACCACTAATGAATAACATATGGAGCATTTGAGAACAGTGCTGGAAATTTTGAGACAACACCATTTGCATGCTAACTTCAAAAAGTGCAGCTTTGGTCAAAGGGAGTTGGAATATTTAGGCCATTTAATTTCTGCAGAGGGGGTAACAGCAGATCCAAAGAAGTTAGCAGCAGTAAGTCTTTGGCCAATACCTAAAACCTTGAAGGCTCTTAGAGGATTCTTGGGATTGACAGGATATTACATGAGATTTGTGAAGCAGTATGGGTATATCGCTCGACCGTTAACCCAACTTCTCAAGAAAGACAGCTTTGTATGGGGAGAAGAAGCACAAGTAGCATTTGATAAGTTGAAACAGGCTATGGTTGAGCTACCGACTCTGGCATTACCGGATTTTGAGGAGATATTTATTGTAGAAACTGATGCATCTGGCATAGGAATGGGGGCGGTGCTCATGCAAAAGGGTCGTCCTTTAGCTTTCTTGAGTCAAGCATTTTCGGAGAATGCTAAACAGTTGTCAGTATATGAGCGGGAGTTAAAGGCAATAGTATTTGCGGTACATAAATGGCGTCATTACCTTTTGGGACGTCATTTCATTGTTCGCACAGATCAAAGGAGTTTGAAATACCTCACTGAGCAAAGGGTCATGTGTGAAGGGCAGCAAAAGTGGGTGGTTAAACTGATGGGCTTCGACTTTGAAATACAATTCAAACCAGGGAGTGAGAACAAGGCTGCGGATGCTTTATCAAGAGTCATGGAATGCAAGGAATTAACATTAGTCAATAGCCCAGATTTGCAATCGATAGCTGAAGAAATTTTAGAGGATACGGTGACACATCAAATTATGCTGGAAGTGTTGTTGGATAAGCATTCACATCCAGGCTATCACGTAAAAAATGGGTGTTTATGGTACAAGAACAGATTGGTAATTCCTAAGTCTTCCAAACGCATTCCTCTTATTTTAGATGAATTTCATTCTTCTCTGTGGGGTGGCCATTCAGGAGAGCTGAGAACTTTCAAGAGGATTGCCTCTGTTTTTTTTTTTTGGAAAGGAATGAGGAAGGATATCAGGTCTTTTGTCCAGGCGTGTGGTACTTGTCAACAGCAAAAATATGACAGCCTCTTACCGGGTGGACTCCTTCAACCTTTGCCTATACCAGATCGCGTGTGGGAGGATATTGCTATGGATTTCATTGGGGGATTGCCCAAATCTAGGGGAATGGACACTCTTTTGGTAGTGGTGGACCGGCTTACAAAGTATGCTCATTTTTTGACATTGAAGCATCCCTTTACTGCTCAAGAGGTGGCAGCGGTATTTGTTCAAGAAATTGTGCGTTTACACGGTTTTCCACGTTCAATTATTTCCGATCGTGATCGGGTGTTTGTTAGCAAATTTTGGGAGGAATTGTTTCGTTTGTCTGGCACTAAATTGAGATTCAGTTCTGCCTACCATCCTCAAACGGATGGACAAACGGAAGTGGTAAATAGAACAGTGGAAACGTATTTAAGATGCTTTGTCAATGGGCACCCTAAGGGATGGACGAAATGGATACCTTGGGCAGAATTTTGGTTTAATTCTACCTATAACCGCAGCACCCAGATGACCCCTTTCAAGGCTTTATATGGGAGAGACCCTCCAAATATTTTACATTTGGGATAGGGTAGTACTTCGGTGGAGGCAGTGGATCAATGGTTGCAGGCCAGAAATGCAATTCTAGAGGATTTAAAGTTGAATTTGTGTAAAGCACAGGCTAGAATGAAGGTCCAAGCAGATAAGAAGCGTCGTGAGGTGGAATTCCAAGAGGGGGAGTGGGTTTTTTTAAAAATACAGCCCTACAAATTGAGGTCTTTGGCTAGGAGAATCAATCAGAAATTGAGTCCCAAGTTTTATGGCCCATTTAAGATTATAAAACGTGTGGGACCGGTGGCTTACCAATTGCATTTGCCTTCTTACTCGCAGGTTCATCCCACTTTCCATGTCTCACAACTTAAGAAGGCGGTTCAACCCCATATTCCAGTTTTGGAGTTGCCCGATTGTTTAACTGAGGAATTGGAATTGAAGGTGCACCCTGAAGCTATTCTACAACAAAGGCGATTGCTGGATGGTCAAATTGAGTTGTTGATTAAGTGGAAAGGACTTCCAGAGAGTGAAAATTCATGGGAATTGATGACAGTTATACAATCTCAATTTCCATCATTTCCCCTTGAGGACAAGGTTTTTCTGAAAGGAGGGGGTATTGATGGGCTCATTGCAATGGAGCCTTATAAAATAGTGTATGAAAGAAGAAGGAAAGCCCAAGCCCAAAATGCACAACAAGAAACAATCAGCCAGCAGAGTAAGGCACAAAGGGGAAATGAAGAAAAGTTAGTTAATATAAATGCCACGTGGAGAGCAATGAATGGCCAAGAGGAATTGGAGGAAGTGGAACGTGAAAAGGGGGAGGCAAATAAAGGCAAGGGAGTTTGTTAGAAGGGGTAGGCATTTTCATACAGAATCTTGAGGGAGAGGATATGCTGCTAGGGGCTAGGTGGTTGTCTCTGTGGCTGGTTTATTTGCTGTTAGTTGTTATTTCTTTTAAGAGTGGTTGTCATTTCTTTTAAGCAATATCATTGAGTGATTCAGTATTTTTTCTCTCTAAATATCCAATTCTATTATCAAGCAATTTGGGTACCACCAAATTGGTATCAAAGCTTCACGAATCCTTGGAAGCCATTAATGGTTAATACGAGAATGGAAAACAGAGTAGATGAAGTGGAGAGACGAACGGAGAGAATCGAAGTAAGGATGAATGCTTTGGATAATAATTTTATGCAACTTCGTGATGCAGTAATGGCCTTCATGGCTCGTGCTGAAACGTACATGACACGAGAAACAAACAATACGAACAGTGAGGGAACTAGTGGTGATCGGCTGGGCAACAATACGCACCTTCTGAGGGATGAGGAAAGGATGCGAAGGGTGGAAGTGCCATATTTCGCCGGAGAAGATCCTTATGGATGGATTTTCCGGGCCGAAAGATATTTTCGCGTCAATCGAATTCCGGTGGAAGAGCAGTTAGAGATCGCTTCCATTTGTTTGGAGGGGAAGGCATTGAGTTGGTTCCAGTGGTGGGAACCTCGAAATCCCTTGGCGGATTGGACTAGGTTCCGGACGGCGATTTTGGAAAGATTTCTCGTCTCTAATGGTGGAAATCCGTATGAAGCTTTAATGAGCTTGAAACAGAGTAGTTCGGTAGCTGAGTATCGTGAGAATTTCGAAGTCTTGTCCGCACCTCTTCAACACGCGGATGAGACCCTGATGCAAGCAGCGTTCGTGACCGGATTGCAAGAAACCATCAAGGCTGAGGTTCGAGTGCATGCTCCGACGGATCTGGCTCAACTGATGAAGCTTGCGCAAAGGATAGAGGAGAAGGAGACGGTGTTGGGCCAGGCCAAGGCAAGTGTGAGCCGAGCTGGATCTGGGTTCTCTACTCACATGGGACGTCCGGCTCTAACTAACACAAGGAATGGGCCACAATCGCACAACACATTTGGTAAGTTTGGGCCCAATATTCCTCAACAAAAGAATGGGCCATCATTTGAGTCCAATAGCCCACCGACTAATACAAGTGGGATAGGAAGAAACCCTAAAGCTACTGACGCGGGGTTGGGAAAAGAAGGAGGAGGGTCCAACACCTATGGTGGGTCTACGGCGAGTAATGGAGGTCGGCGCGGGTCTCGATTCCGAAGGCTGTCACAGGAGGAGATGGAAGATCATCGGCTAAGGAATCTCTGCTACCGTTGTGATGAACCATATTCACCAGGACACATGTGTCAGCAGCCGCATCTGCATGTGATGATCTTGGCTGAGGGAGAAGAGGAGCCCGACGACGAAGAGATGGAAAGGGTGATGCAGACAACGAAGGAGGAGGACATACTTCAGTTGGGGATACACAGTGTGGTAGGGTTGACTTCGAACAAGTCGTTGAAGTTATGGGGAAGGTTGGGAAGCCAAAAGGTGGTGGTGTTAATCGATACAAGAGCATCGCATAATTTCTTGGCAACGGAGATAGCAAAAAAATTAGATTTGGGGGTGGATACCAGTCGGCAGATTACAGTAGAGGTGGGCGATGGCCATCGTGTGAGGAGTTCAGGGTATTGTAGGGGGTTGAAGCTGGAGTTACCAAATTTATGCATCACTCAAGATTTTTTTGTGTTTGATTTGAAAGGTGTGGATCTGATTTTGGGATATCAGTGGTTGGAGGAGTTGGGGGAGGTTCGAGCAAATTTCAAGGAGATGAGGCTAAAGATTCCATGGCAAGGTAAGGAGGTGATGATTGTGGGTGATCCATCTCTCTCATGCAGTGGAGCAACTTATAGAGGTTTGGGCCGTTCATGGAGGAAGGGAGCAGAAGCTTTTTATGTGGAATTAGCTTATTGTGTTAGTCATGAGGAAAAAACTCCTATGGAACCAGCTATGGTGACTGAATTGCTACAGGAGTTTGAAGATGTTTTTGCTCCTTTGACTCAGGTACCACCTAAGAGGGACTGTGATCATCGAATACTTCTACAAGAAGGAGCTCCAATTCCAAATATATGGCCCTATAGGTACCCACATTACCAGAAGGGTGAGATGGAGCAGTTTGTGAAGGATATGCTGTCTACAAGGTTTTTCTGAAAGGAGGGGGTATTGATGGGCTCATTGCAATGGAGCCTTATAAAATAATGTATGAAAGAAGAAGGAAAGCCCAAGCCCAAAATGCACAACAAGAAACAATCAGCCAGCAGAGTAAGGCACAAAGGGGAAATGAAGAAAAGTTAGTTAATATAAATGCCACGTGGAGAGCAATGAATGGCCAAGAGGAATTGGAGGAAGTGGAACGTGAAAAGGGGGAGGCAAATAAAGGCAAGGGAGTTTGTTAGAAGGGGTATGCATTTTCATACAGAATCTTGAGGGAGAAGATATGCTGCTAGGGGCTAGGTGGTTGTCTCTGTGGCTGGTGTATTGATGGGCTCATTGCAATGGAGCCTTATAAAATAGTATATGAAAGAAGAAGGAAAGCCCAAGCCCAAAATGCACAACAAGAAACAATCAGCCAGCAGAGTAAGGCACAAAGGGGAAATGAAGAAAAGTTAGTTAATATAAATGCCACGTGGAGAGCAATGAATGGCCAAGAGGAATTGGAGGAAGTGGAACGTGAAAAGGGTGAGGCAAATAAAGGCAAGGGAGTTTGATAGAAGGGGTAGGCATTTTCATACAAAATCTTGAGGGAGAGGATATGCTGCTAGGGGCTAGGTGGTTGTCTCTGTGGCTGGTTTATTTGCTGTTAGTTGTTATTTCTTTTAAGAGTGGTTGTCATTTCCTTTTGTAATTGGCTATATCATGCTTGTGATGGCCTTTATTCTGTAAATGAAGGATAAGGCTATATGTCTTGAATTTCTTAAGCAATATCAGTGAGTGATTCAGTATTTTTTCTCTCTAAATATCCAATTCTATTATCAAGCAATTTGGGTACCACCAGAGTATAACTTGGTTGGTGCAATTCTGAAATCTCTGGAAGATAGGGCTACAGTAGTTGTATAGGTTGAAAGGAACTATGAATATTGGCAAAGGGGTTTGTCGAAAATGCAAGGTTAGGTGAACCGAGGAATAGGTATTTTGATAGGGTCACAGGATATATATATATATATATATATATATATATATATATATATATATATATATTTTAACTGCGTGTCTTGGTTGTATAGTAGTGGTTTAAGTCTGACATTGCAGTCAATAGTCGTGTCACAAGGTTCAAGTCTAGTAACCTCCTAATTAGCTCTATTTGGGTGCCATTAATTGCTGAGCACCTTCCCAATCTTACTCTGGGATGATTGAAAACCACACTCATCATCAATCATCCCTTTTCTGTGCTAATAAGGTGTTGCTATTATATGCAAGAAGGATTGGAAAAAAAAAAAAAAAAAAAAAAAAAAAGAGATGAGAAGGGAGGAGAGGGAAAGAAGGGTCTGACCATTGTCAACTTAGAAAAATAGTTGGGTTATGAGAGCACATGGGCATGGAAAGTGTAAATGGGAAGGAAATTAAATGGGCTTGCTAAAAAAATAATAATAACCTTCAGAAGGCCTATTACATCTATCTTCCTTTTTTATTATATTACATTGGGCTTACTACTCTTATATTCAGCCCATGTATTAATATTTTATATACCACTCCTAGGCTTATTCACCCAACTAAAGCAACCCAATTACATTGCTGGACAGTAACCTAACATATGTAGGAAAATTAAATCACAACCCACAGCTGAATCACAAAACATCTCAAGTTTAAGAATTAACACACTCCTTTCACACCTCAAATACTCTCATATTTCCATAGACCAGTCTGCTATAATATAAGGGTTAGCCCAATAGTTTCACATAACACCATAATCACACGGTTTCAACAACGTGTAAAGGTTAAGCTATCAATGTGAGCTGATCACCATCATTATACAATCCAACTTTGATATCTCGTTCCTATATCATCACACAAAAAGAATTGAACCTCAAACTCAATGTGTTTGTCTAACTCACATATCCAACTAATCCAATAAGTTGGGGATCAACTAACTCAGTCATACACAAATTTGAACTCATCTCTTCAATCCTCACTTATATATTCAACAGTCATGTGCTCAAATAGTCCACCTAATACACAATGGTTTCCCACTCAAATTGGTCCTTAGTCCAACCTCAGTTGCTAAAAAGCAACTCAAAGTACCACCTAGTATTACTCTATCATTGTGCTACCCCAAACTTAAGAGGTATGTCCATATTCCCTATTTTCACTCAACACTCCAAAGTTGCTTTATTGTATTAGACTCATCAGATGGTCCATTTCAACACATTGGATGAGTTTGCCCAATTCCATATACACAGACCATAATCCCCATAAGCCTAAAGAAATGAAGGGTTTATTCACTAAATTGAACTCACCCACTGGTAGTTGCAGTAGCAGGCTGACCAGTGGCATCATTCTTCTTGATATCAGTTAAAACAACATCAATGTTGTCATTCTCAAAAGCAAAATAAGCAGGAGATACAGCCACAAGACATAGCATGACAAAAGTTACACTTCCATCAAAATGACAAAAATAAGAAAATATGCACTTAGTTATAACTAGTTTCTTGATGACAAGAAGACCAGCAACAAGCCAACAACAAACCACATTTCTAAATCAGAGCTATAGACCAAAACAGTAACAGAACTACCATATATACATAATACAAAAGAAACATGACATCTTAACTTCCAACAGAAGATTATCCAGCCTTCAGTACAAATAATTGGAAGGCTCCGTTCAGATTATATTATAATAGGCTTGTGCATACATAACAAATCCTCATTCTTTGGTAAGGTCCCAACCACCAAGGCATTCTAAATATCTAAGAGTAGTTTATCCCTTCAAAATCATATTATGCTAAAAAAGGTAACAGGGATAAACCATGTTCATAAAATTTAATCCTAATAATTATTAATTATAAGGATTCCCTATAGACAAGTGACAAGTGGGGATGGTTTTAATTCAAATCACAACAAGAATATTCCGGAAGATACTGTTTATTAAATAGAACACCATCGATTTCAAAATGGCCATGATATTCCATGTAAACAGCATCAAACGCATACAAGTACTCAACAATCATAACAGAAATCACATACCTTAGGTTTTCTGAAATCCCGCTATTGATTTGATTGATGGGGTGGGATTAGAGTGAGGAGTCTCCCATGGTTTGAAGGGCGAAATGAATCAAATTAAGAAATTAATGCATAACCGTAGAAGGAGACTCCCATGTTTGAATTGGTCGAAATCGAAATTGAAGGAGATGATGGAAACTCATACCAACGGATGAGTTTTGCCCTACAATTACAAAGAACGCGAAATGTTTAGCCTATTATTTCAGAGCAAGTCACATTTTGTTATGAACTTACTAAATTGCTATGTTACTTTTACCCAATTAATTACAACATTTTATGATTTAGAGGACTCGTAGGGATTACTTAATTTTGTGTTTAAAATTGAAACCAAAAAAATATTAAATGCAATTTCATTCGAGTTCACTATTTATGTCTGTGTTTGTAATAAAATACAAACAAATTCAACCAACTCCCACCTCATCGCAAAAGGTTATACAAACTCTTCGGAACAATTTTTTCAATTTTTAATTACATGCCCAATGACTTTTGCAATTATACAGACAATGTTAACTACACACGGGTACCACAAGTGACTTTCTTTTTTGTATACATATGAAGGATAAACACAACAAAGTTCACACTAGAATTGGCTACGACCAATTGTGCCTTATAACTAAACCGGAGTCCACTTTTTGAGCTCCACAGTATGGCAATTGAAGGTAGCATAATTCAAGTTAGATAAATTAGTGAGCCATTGCTTGCATACGACTTCTGTGTTTGGCAAATGTACTGTGGTACATTTACAACATCAAGGGCTGTGTTTTAATTTCTAAACAATAGATTGAGATAAGGACAAATAAAACACAAACAGATAGGAGGACAGGGAATGGTCTTAAACAAAAGAACAAAACAAAAAACAAAAGATACCTCACATAGTTTGTGGATGAATCATCCCCTGTATAATAACTGAAAAAGCAGCAACGCCAAATAACTGAAAGATATTGTCTATGTTGATATCTATTCCTGCGTAGAATGAGTTTACTAGTGGTTTCATGCAAGATGACGATGGGAACTGTAACTATGATACAGTTCTTTGTCACTGAAATAAGTAACATTTGATAAGAAGTGATTCACATAAAAAAAATCATAGCATTTCATCTGATGTATGTTTCAGGTTCTAAAATGGTGCTTCTAACTCACCTAGATTGAATGCTGATTCAGACAACAAAAGAAATAGACAAAATAATGAGTTTGCAGTAGTGTATATGAACCTGCCAATTTTTTTCCTTATGCAGTCGCAACATCATTGCAATCTGCCACAAGACAGCAGCCACAAATAACAATTTAAAACCCAAAAAACAATTAATTCTTTACCTTTCGTATTCTTCAGCAATTCAATATTCTCATCAGTTCAAAAATAAGACATTGCCCTGTCACTTCAACAACTCTTTTAGTTACCAAAAACAAAAATCTCATATATAATCCAATTAACAACCTTTGAAGGAGAAGGAATCTCCCACCTCTTCTTCACCCTAACAACCTCACTTCCATTGTTACTCTCATTATCATCACCACCATGCTGAAGCTTTCTAATCGCATTAACAACCTCTGAAGGAGAAGTAATCTCCCACCTCTTCCTCACCCTAACAACCTCACTTCCATTGTTACTCTCATTATCATTACCACCATGCTGAATCATTCTAATCGCATTAACAACCTCTGAAGGAGAAGTAATCTCCCACCTCTTCCTCACCCTAACAACCTCACTTCCATTGTTACTCTCATTATCATCACCACCATGCTGAAGCTTTCTAATCGCATTAACAACTTCTGAAGTAGAAGTAATCTCCCACCTCTTCCTCACCCTAACAACCTCACTTCCATTGTGACTCTCAGGCAGTGACCTCTTATTCGCTTCACTATAATTTTTATAACGGCTTGCAACAACCCTCCCTTCCTTCAACCCCCCTTTCTTATTACTCTCAGACACTGATTTTTCCCTTTCCTTGAACAACAACTTCCTTGGAGGCTGAGGAGGCGCAACACGCGAAACCATCTTCGCTGGCTGGAAACTCGCGCCTTGACGAGAATTAACATCCTTCGATTTCAGAGTTTCTACGTCCTTCTTTGTCGGAACGACCGCGTTCTGTTTCGTTTTCGGTTCCATGAACTTGGAAGCCACGATCCTGCCACCACGGCACTTTTCAAGGGCGATTCTCTCAACTTTCTCGAGACGAAAAGCTTCGATCCTCTTCGAGAGACGCTTGATCTGGTTCTCCATGCTTTCGATCTCGTCGTCGATCTCTTTCACGTCGCGTTTTCGTTGGGAACCGAAACCGTCGTTCTTGTTCTTTGCGAATTTGGATGCGGCGGGGCCCATCGTTCATTTGTTTTCAAAGTAACAAAGCTTTCAAGGTTAACAAAAGGTGCAAAGGTTGTGGGATCTGATTCTTTCTTTTGTTTTCTGTGATTGAGAGAGTGAACTGAATGTAGGTTTTACAGATACGAGTTTTGTTTTCTGTGAGTGTTGTGTGAACTGAAGAGTGAAGGAGGAGGAAATTACTTTTATTTTGAGATGATGTGACCGTTGCGATTGAGTGAGAGAAAATTGAGAGGAAAGACGGAAGCGGGAAGCGGGAAGCGGGAACGCTCGTATGTTAGCGCAGTGTATCAAATCATATCATATCTGTGTGTATCAAATCATATCAGTATTAGATTTTAAATAAATAAAAAAAATCAAAATATAAAATATTACAGATTATTTTTTAAAATATCGTTTAAGATAATCTAAAATATTATCGAAAAATTTTAACATATTCTTAGATTTTGTTTAGGATAATCTAAATTTTTTTTTGATAATAAGGATAATATAAATTAAATTATAAATAATTTTATATTTTTATTAAAAGAGATACTCTAAAATATTATCGATATAATTAAAATATTATCAGATTTTTTTCATATTTTCTTAGATTTCATTAAGATACTCTAATAAATTATAAATAACTTAAAAAATATTTTTAAAAGATCATTAAAGATACTCTAAATTATCATAAGATACTAATAATATTATAAATCATTTTTCATATGTATATTTTGAGAGTTCATATGAGATGCTCAAAATTAAAATATAAAAAAATTATTCTTAAGAGAACATTAAGATATTCTAAATTATTTTAACAGGTTGGAGGAAGAAAAATGGGTGACCCGCTCTCAACCCCCCAAAAATAGGGTGGGGTGGGATGGCTCGCCATTAGTTGGTGGATTGAAAAATTTAACCCACCTCATTTTAAGGTGGATTTGCGGGTTGGCCACATTTCACCAAAAAATTATTGAGTTAACCGATTGATTCGTCAAATTATTAATTAAAAAAATTCATAAAAAAATATTGAGAGATTATTTATTCGAATATGTATGTATATAATTACATCAAATAGTTCGACTTCTTCTCGTGTATTCTGGAGAGTGGGTCTATTAGTTCTAAATTTTCTAGCAGGAATGGGAATGGGTAACATCAAGATCAATCATCATGTAGGAAAGAATTTAAATGCCATAACATTTTATATTGGAATCTACCAAAAAAAAAGTTTTATATTGGAAAGAAAAATACAGGGACACGTTAGACGGGCTCTATATCTAACGGACGTAAGTACCTCAATGAAATTGCATGGGATGAGGGATTTATTTGATGCATAAGTACCACTAACTAGCTCTATATTTTTAATTTTATTTTGGGAAATCATACTCTTATGTGATATGAGATTGATCTCTCATGTTACTCTCACTTCGAAAAATGTGCCCCTCTCTTTTCTTTTGTTTAAAAATTAGTGGGATCCACTTTATTTGTCTCTTACCATGAGAGAAGTTCTCTTATACTACATGTGTATGAGATAAAATTTATTTAAGAAACAATATTCACATAATTCATTTTGAAGGGCAAGAGTAGGTTCTAACTTCTAAGTTGTAACTTCTAAAATAGGTCCGCGCCTCTGTAGCCAAGTTATTACATTTTTTTTTTCTTTTTTTGCACATACATAATATGTTTTATTATTTAAGTTAGCTAAGGTCTAATAATATGTAATCTCCTCATAGGTTATCTAACCTATTTATATATTTTTTTTTATTTTGGTAAGCAACCTATTTATATCCTTATTGCAAAGCATGTTTAGATGGGCTTAAATTTTTTTTATACATTATTCTAAAAAATGAATTTCAAAAGCAAGAATAATTCTAGATTCGTATAATATTTAAAAGCATTTTTAATGAGAAGTAATATTTAATTTCTTTTCCAAGATTTTAATTTAAAAAAAAACTTTTCTAATTTTTATTTTTCATAAGCTATATTTAAACATATATATAATAAAATATATTTTTTAATCTAAAATACAACTTTTTGAAAAAGAATACATTCAAACATGGCATTAATGGCATTGCATGGGCTGCATGCGCTAGGAAGGACCAAAGAAACTAAACGTTCATAAGGACTCAATGAGACTTTTGGTAGAGGAGAAAAAAATTTTAGCAAGTAAATATAATTAATGGAGAAATTGTGAAAAAGTAAGTTTGCAGGTAAAGTTGAAAAAAAAGTTGTTTGGTTGGACAAAATATTACCGGATAAATTGATTAAAGTTTTGTAAGTCCATTTTTGGTTGAGTGTGAAATATTGATGGGAAAGTGATATAAAATGACAAAAGTAACCCTTTTCAAAATTTGAAAATTGACAAAAGCAACTTTGGTAGAGATGTGCAATATCACGAGGTTAAGTTAAAAAGGTATATGAGTCACATCCCTCATTTTCTTTTATTAATTTACCCAGTCAACTTACAAATACCACATTGTAAATGTCATTTTATATATGTGTTTATCCTCAAATTTTACTCACAATTGAAGAAGGATGGGCAAATTGGTTTGCTTGTAAAAATTTTTAAAATCAAGAACCAAACATGGTGAAGACAAAATGCCACTTACTGATGCCTATCTATCTTGTAGGAATAATCACCAAACGCACCCTAAATGAAATTGCATGGGCTGCATGCGTTGGGAAGGACCAAACTAATTAAACACAATTTTCTAAAGTTAAATCAAACTAATTTTATCAGAATCACATTTTTTTTTTTCAAATTGATAGGCTATATTTATCATGTATTGAAAAGTAAACTAAACGGCTCATTTAATTAAACATCCCCATCCCATTCAATATTTTTTTACGAAGTCCGGAATGTATTATTATTAAATTCCAAATGAATTATTCAGATCTCCATTGATTTAAATATTGAAAATTTTATTTTATACAAATTTACGTATGGAATGAGGTACAACAAAATAATATAATTTTCAAATATATTTATAAAATACCAGTGTGTGCATAACAGCATTTCTAAAAATATTTTTTTATTTTTTATTTCGGAGAGTTAAAAATTATGTTTGATAAAATTGATTTATTTTTTATTTAAATGAACGAAGAGTCTATGAACAAAAATTGAAAAAAGAAAATAACTTCTTTTTATTTCTGGATACACTATTTATTAAATACATATATTAAAGAACGTATTATCAAGTTTTGAAAATTAAAACAAAGACACAGTCGAAGGGATCCTATACTATTTTTTAATCTAAAACCTTAAGGTATTAAATTTATAGGATCTGTCATTTATATCTATCACACAGATTTGAATCCTTTCATGTGAAAAATGTTCATGTGATCATGTTATTTGATCACAACCATTTATTATACTATTTTTTAATCTAAAACTTTAAGGTATTAGATTTATAGGTTCTGTCATTTATATCTATCACACAGATTTGAATCCTTTCATGTGAAAAATGTTCATGTGATCATGTTATTTGATCACAACCATTTATTAATAATGAGCTAAGAGAGAAAAATATATAATTCTTAAATGAGTGATTGTGATCAAATAACATAATCACATGACCACTTTTTCACATTAGAGAATCCACTCCCCTATCACAGCTACCTCATTTCTTCCCAATATGAAACTTTTTATCACTCACATTTAAATTCTCAACCGTTAATATCAAAATGTCACATGAATTAGAATGGTATAGTACGATCAATAATTCTATTTTTTTTTAATAGATGGCATCATTCCATGTAGTGCTAGTAAGGGAGTTAATTTTTAATATTCCTATATTCCATTTTTCTTTTTAATTTTTGTCATAATTTTAATTACCCAGAAATGACGCATTTTTCCCCTAATGGGATTAGACTAAAGAATTTCCATATCTGTTTCTTCGTTCTGTTTGACCAAAAGCTGAAAAAATGACAATCTCTTATAGTTTCTGTACATATTTTTTTCTTTTTAAAACTGCAACGGCTTGATGAGAGGAATCGATTGTTTATTCTCATGGATAACCAAACCGCCATACATAGGTAGTCATACAAACAAATGAGTAGGACATGGCTTGTAGTATAAATACAGAAGCCAGAATTTAGGTATCATCATCTTCTTATATTCTAATTGCACATATTATTCAAATATTGACTTGAGCATCGAAGTGCCTTATAAGTAGTTCTATAAATAGGCTGGGTCAAGCTGAGCATTGGTTTAAATAGGTCAGGATGTGAAAAATATTTTGAGCATGGCTTGAGTTATATTTAAAAATCAAAATGCTTTACATGAACCTATTAGCTTTGTTAAGTCAATCAAGTCTTCTATACCTATTAAGAAATAGAAAAAATAAATAAATTTATTTTATTGATTACAAATATTTAAATAGTTATTTTATTTTAATTAAAATAAATATTATAGTATTGGTCGTCCTATAGGCTTCTAGGTTAGTCCCTATAAAAGTAGGCCCGTGACCTATATTCTAATTTTTTTAAAATGGTTTAAGCTTTTTCTCTTGTACTAAATATGAAAATATAAATGGCACCAAAATTTGGCGTGATGCAAAAGGTGTGCATGATGCAAAACCTCACTTTTTCACTGACAATGTTATAGACTTGACCTCCCTTATTTCAAGAGCAATTTCCCAAGACATAAACCAATATTTTTGCAAAGTTGAGCATAAAGGTAGCAAAGTCGATGCTTTGCTCTACACATTCATCGATATCGCTTGTTGCGCAGCATCAAAATCAAGAGCATAAACGATCATACCCACAGATTGGTTACTGAACCAATTAACGAGTTAATTATAGTTCAAAGAACAGGAATTGAATACAGCATGGTTTGAAAGCTGATTCTTGTTGGGTAGTAATTTTCAAATGAAAGAGTTATCGTTCTTAGGGATTTTCTTTGTATTTTTCTGAATTAAAGATTCTTGAATTGAAATTTAATTAGTTTTAGAACAAGAATTTTGCCAGTCTGTATCAAGTATTAAAACTGATCTAAATTTTCAAATGAAAGAGTTATCGTTCTTAGGGAACAGATTGATGTATTTTCTTTGTATTTTTCTGAATTAAAGATTCTTGAATTGAAATTTAATTAGTTTTAGAACAAGAATTTTGCCAGTCTGTATCAAGTATTAAAACTGATCTAAAAAAGTATAGAAATGATTTATCAATATTAAAGGCTTTTGGGTATATCTCAAATCATGGATGACAAAAGTTATTTGCAGTACTACAATTTCGCACATTGTTATAGCAAGTTTATTTCAATTTCTGAGTTACTACAACAAGTTTAGCCGAAACTTTCCAGATTCAGCAATAAAGAAGGACTTTTCCCAAAGTTTCTTGAATCTTTATAGAAATTTATATTAGAAATCACCTTCAATTATTCCTAATCAAAAGGGTTCATTTAACACTTAATAAAAATTCATTTTCCAATTTCTTTTTGTTGAAATACTCAAAGTCTCATTCCTATGGATTTCTTGAGTTAAAAAGAATTGAAAGTATCAAACGAATGGAATAAACAAAACAGTAACAATGCACATCAAGAATTTCATCCAATCATTTTGACAAACCCAGAAAAAGAAAAGAACTAGAAATTCATATTAATAGTAAAAGGAATAAAGAAACTCAATGCAACAAAGAACATTGTACTTTCTTACCAAGATGAAATGTAAAAGCCAAGAATTACAAACCAGATTTCTTCAAAGTGAAAATGTAAATGAAATGAAACTAATCATACAAAGCTTGAACGTTGAACACAACTCAGTCTTGAATCCCTTCAAGAGAAAAACCATGCATGTGCGTACAGAGCCAACAAGCTAAAACTAAAATTCAAGAACTAAAAAATGAACTTCTGGAAATTGGAAAACTAAAACTGACGAAGAAGAGTTCTAAATGTATATCTCTTTATATTAACTCCTACTTAAAACTAAAAGCACCAAAGCACTTGTCAGCCATCCATTCTTTTTTTCTTTGATCCAACGGTCCACATCTCTTGCACTCTCACTAATCTGCCATGTGACTTTTGCCTACAACATAAAGCCAAAATAGTAAGCAAAAATTACAAAAGTTGCCAACCAATTAGCCATATTCCACTATGGGCTTTTTCTTTGTAAATTGGCCCACTTCTCCTGCAAAATAACACTTTAACAGCCCATTTACCATAAGAAACAAGTTAAATTCAAAACTAACAAAATACCCCAAACTTAGCATTTGCTTGTCCTCAAGCAATCAAGGAAATATTAATTCAGTAATCACATTGTTAGCTATTGTCTTTCTTTCAGCATTCAACTCATCATTCAAGCAATGAAATGGTTTTGTAGTTCAATTTTCCATTTATCACATTACATGTCAACCATAACATCAATCAACTAAATTGTCTTTTAGTATCAATACCAACCACTAGTCCAGTCAAAACTAAATTTTTAATTAAACAAACAGCACACTATGTTACAATGCATATCAAGCAGTCACTATACATAACTCATATCAGTCAATGTCATGCATTGAGTTCCTCACAAGACATTTTCTACTCATCTCTCTTATTTTTCATTAAGGATAATCACTCATAATCAACTCTAGATTGTTGTGCCTAACATACAATATTGCCTAGACACTTGATGTCTAATGTGACATTTCCATCAAAGGGGCTTTTAGGCTTATAATGGGGCTGTGTTTGAATATTAGTTTTTCTGGACACTTGGCTAATTTAGGCAACCTTAAGTGTCTAATTAATCCACAACTAGACTTGTAAAATATGGTCTTAGTAAGTTAAAGGGAAGCTGCTTGCTCTTTTTTAACTTTTTTTTTAACTTCCTTCCCTACTTGTTTTTTTTTTTATTTTCTTCCAGCCTCAACTTTTCACATTCACTTTCTTCTTTTCTTTTCTTTTTTATACAGGGAATTTTCTATTTTTCTTCCTGTTTTCTTTTTCGCCTTTTTATATCCTTTTTTTTACTGATCTCTTCCTGATCACCTTCTATATTTTTCTTCTTTTTATAACCACTCTTTTCCAGCTAGCTTCCCTTTTCCTTACTTATTTTCTTGCATTGCAGCCTAGTGAGAATTAACCAAAGACTAAGGCTTGCCTATAAGGATGGATTGGGGAGTTGGCTTTTGATATCATGGGTATATAAACAGAAAAGAAAAAACTCAAGCTCAAATAAGTGATCAAGGGATTAAATTTAATGAAAAAGGTAAAACTTTTTGGCTCTAGGCTAAACAATTTGAAACAAGTGCCCTTATCACATGGAAATAAACACACTAGTTGCCTAAGTGTAATGTAGGTTAAGGACCCCAATGTAGAGTGACCACTCAACAAGAAAGTATATGTTTTTGGGTCCAAATCCTCACTAAGGTTTTTATTTGTCAGTGATATAACATGAACTAAGCTGAGACATGTTAGGACTGCTCTCATGAAGTGCAACATAGATGATGCATGGCTAATTAACCAATTTAGAATGACATAGACATAGAGTTAATAAGATATGTAAGATCAACACAGTTGAGTTCATGATAATGGCTGTCAATGTCCTATGTATAGATAAACAAAAAATTGTTTTTCAAGTTCAAAAAATTTCAATTTTTTTTTTCAGCATGCAAAATTAATCAACACAGCATGTATACCCTGTAGACCAAATTAATCAACACAGCATGTATACCCTGTATACCCCACCCAAACATAAAAGGCAGTTGAGTCCTCACAACAAATGGCAGTAATCATTTTTAACAACAGAGAACACAACATTGAAGACAATAATATACATGTTGGGAAGGATAAACAGCTATGGACAAATATAGAAAAGATAAAACCTGGGAGACCATTAATATGGTGTTCCTAAATGTGTGTGGCTGAGGTGTTTCACATGTCTACCTGTCTTTGGAGCCATAACTGTAACTTAAAGAGATAACCAGAGAATGAGTGAAAGGAAGATTATATGTGAATAAGGGAAAAAAAATTATTAGCAAGTAAATGTCAAAGTGATAGGACAAAGTGAAAAAACAGAGCACACTCAGTAATGTTTCAGTTAGACTACAGAAAAAAGGGCCGAACAATAATATGGCATAAGTGTTATGGTAACAGTCCAATCCTAAGATGATAATAAAAACACCCATCTAATCTAGGCCACATATTGTACACACCACAATATATATATATATATATATAACCATCCAAAATTACACAACCACGACACAGCCAACCAATACCCAGCAAAATTTTGAAACTATTTTGGCCATTTCAACCACAAATTATCCTTTTTTCCTTGAATTCAACCCGGGATTGTCAAATGGTGGTCAGCTAAACAAACAGAGAAGAACTACCATAAGCACCGAGACTCAACATACATATCGACCAAGGGAGGAAATCCATATCAATAGAAGAAGAGTATGAGTGAGACTGTCAGTGGAGACCCAAAGATGCTTTACAATATATTCATTACTAATACTAGTGAAATCCAAAGAACAATCAAGCTATATAATTTTTTTTTTTTAAACAAAAGAAAATAAACAAACCTGACTTTCTTGCTCAGCGACGTGTATGTAGCTCAACCGAAGTGGTGGTCGAGAATGAGATGGGATTTTTTTTTATATATATGGACAGGGTCGTCGGTGAAAGAGAGAGTTGTTCGGTCAACAAGATTGCAACAAGACCGATGAGGTGGCTGGAAATGAGTATAACTTGGTTGGTGTAATTCTGAAATATCTGGAAGATAGGGCTACAGTAGTTGTATAGGTTGAAAGGAACTATGAATATTGGCAAAGGGGTTTGTTGAAAATGCAAGGTTAGGTGAACCGAGGAATAGGTATTTTAACTGTGTGCCTTGATTGTATAAAAGTGGTTTAAAAAAGTGGTTTAAGTCTGTCTGACATTGCAGTCAATAGTCGTGTCACAAGGTTCAAGTCTAGTAACCTCCTAATTAGCTCTATTTGGGTGACATTAATTGCTGAGCACCTTCCCAGTCTAACTCTGGAATGATTGAAAACCACACTTATCATCAATCATCCCTTTTCTGTGCTAATAAGGTGTTGCTGTTATATGCAAGACGGATTGGAAAAAAAAAAAAAAGAGAGATGAGAATAGAGGAGAGGGAAAGAAGGGTCTGACCATTGTCAACTTAGAAAAATAGTTGGGTTATGAGTGCACATGGGCAAGGAAAGTGTAAATGGGAAGGAAATTAAATGGGCTTGCTAAAAAAATAATAATAACCTTCAGAAGGCCTATTACATCTATCTTCCTTTTTTATTATATTACATTGGGCTTACTACTCTTATATTCAGCCCATGCATTAATATTTTATATACCACTCCTAGGCTTATTCACCCAACTAAAGCAACCCAATTACATTGTTGGACAGTAACCTAACATATGTAGGAAAATTTAATCACAACCCACAGCTGAATCACAAAACATCTCAAGTTTAAGAATTAACACACTCCTTTCACACCTCAAATACCTCTCATATTTCCATAGACCAGTCTGCTATAATATAAGGGTTAGCCCAATAGTTTCACATAACACCATAGTCACACGGTTTCAACAATGTGTAAAGGTTAAGCTATGAACGTGAGCTGATCACCATCATTATACAATCCAACTTTGATATCTCGTTCCTATATCATCACACAATAAAGAATTGAACCTCAAACTCAATGTGTTTGTCTAACTCACATATCCAACTAATCCAATAAGTTGGGGATCAACTAACTCAGTCATACTCAAATTTGAACTCATCTCTCCAATCCTCACTTATATATTCAACAGTCATGTGCTCAAATAGTCCACCTAATACACATTGGTTTCCCACTCAAATTGGTCCTTAGTCCAACCTCAGTTGCTAAAAAGCAACGGGCTAACACTCAAAGTACCACCTAGTATTACTCTATCAGTGTGCTACCCCAAACTTAAGAGGTATGTCCATATTCCCTATTTTCAGTCAACACTCCAAAGTTGCTTTATTGTATTAGACTCATCAGATGGTCCATTTCAACACATTGGATGAGTTTGCCCAATTCCATATACACAGACCATAATCCCCGTAAGCCTAAAGAAATGAAGGGTTTATTCACTAAATTGAACTCACCCACTGGCAGTTGCAGTAGCAGGCTGACCAGTGGCATCATTCTTCTTGATATCAGTTAAAACAACATCAATGTTGTCATTCTCAAAAGCAAAATAAGCAGGAGATACAGCCACAAGACATAGCATGACAAAAGTTACACTTCCATCAAAATGAAAAAAATAAGAAAATATGCACTTAGTTATAACTAGTTTCTTGATGACAAGAAGACCAGCAACAAGCCAACAACAAACCACATTTCTAAATCAGAGCTATAGACCAAAACAGTAACAGAACTACCACATATACATAATACAAAAGAAACATGACATCTTAACTTCCAACAGAAGATTATCCAGCCTTCAGTACAAATAATTGAAAGGCTCCGTTCAGATTATATTATAATAGGCTTGTGCATACATAACAAATCCTCATTCTTTGGTAAGGTCCCAACCACCAAGGCATTCTAAATATCTAAGAGTAGTTTATCCCTTCAAAATCATATTATGCTAAAAAAGGTAACAGGGATAAACCATATTCATAAAATTTAATCCTAATAATTATTAATTATAAGGATTCCCTATAGACAAGTGACAAGTGGGGATGGTTTTAATTCAAATCACAACAAGAATATTCCAGAAGATACTGTTTATTAAATAGAACACCATCGATTTCAAAATGACCATGATATTCCATGTAAACAGCATCAAACGCATACAAGTACTCAACAATCATAACAGAAATCACATACCTTAGGTTTTCTGAAATCCCGCTATTGATTTGATTGATGGGGTGGGATTAGAGTGAGGAGTCTCCCATGGTTTGAAGGGCGAAATGGATCAAATTAAGAAATTAATGCATAACCGTAGAAGGAGTCTCCCATGTTTGAATTGGTCGAAATTGAAATTGAAATTGAAGGAGATGATGGAAACTCATACCAAAGGATGAGTTTGCCATAGAATTACAAAGAACGCGAAATGTTTAGCCTATTATTTCAGAGCAAGTCACATTTTGTTATGAACTTACTAAATTGCTATGTTACTTTTACCCAATTAATTACAACATTTTATGATTTAGAGGACTCGTAGGGATTACTTAATTTTGTGTTTAAAATAACCGAAACCAAAAAAATATTAAATGCAATTTCATTCGAGTTCATTATTTATGTCTGTATTTGTAATAAAATACAAACAAATTCAACCAACTCCCACCTCATCGCAAAAGGTTATACAAACTCTTCGGAACAATTTTTTCAATTTTTAATTACATGCCCAGTGGCTTTTGCAATTATACAGACAATGTTAACTATACACGGGTACCACGAGTGACTTTCTTTTTTGTATACATATGAAGGATAAACACAACAAACTTCACACTAGAATTGGCTAAGACCAATTGTGCCTTATAACTAAACCGGAGTCCACTTTTTGAGCTCCACAGTATGGCAATTGAAGGTAGCATAATTCAAGTTAGATAAATTAGTGAGCCATTGCTTGCATACGACTTCTGTGTTTTGGCAAATGTACTGTGGTACATTTACAACATCAAGGGCTGTGTTTTAATTTCTAAAACAATAGATTGAGATAAGGACAAATAAAACACAAACAGATAGGAGGACAGGGAATGGTCTTAAACAAAAGAACAAAACAAAAAACAAAAGATACCTCACATAGTTTGTGGATGAATCATCCCCTGTATAATAACTGAAAAAGCAGCAACGCCAAATAACTGAAAGATATTGTCTATGTTGATATCTATTCCTGCGTAGAATGAGTTTAGTAGTGGTTTCATGCAAGATGACGATGGGAACTGTAACTATGATACAGTTCTTTGTCACTGAAATAAGTAACATTTGATAAGAAGTGATTCACATAAAAAAAATCATAGCATTTCATCTGATGTATATTTCAGGTTCTAAAATGGTGCTTCTAACTCACCTAGATTGAATGCTGATTCAGACAACAAAAGAAATAGACAAAATAATGAGTTTGCAGTAGTGTATATGAACCTGCCAATTTTTTTTGCTTATGCAGTCGCAACATCATTGCAATCTGCCACAAGACAGCAGCCACAAATAACAATTTAAAACCCAAAAAACAATTAATTCTTTACCTTTCGTATTCTTCAGCAATTCAATATTCTCATCAGTTCAAAAATAAGACGTCGCCCCGTTACTTCAACAACTCTTTTAGTTACCAAAAACAAAAATCTCATTATAATCCAATTAACAACCTTTGAAGGAGAAGGAATCTCCCACCTCTTCTTCACCCTAACAACCTCACTTCCATTGTTACTCTCATTATCATTACCGCCACGCTGAAGCTTTCTAATCCAATTAACAATCTCTGAAGGAGAAGGAATCTCTCACCTCTTCTTCACCCTAACAACCTCACTTCCATTGTTACTCTCATTATCTCTCAATCACAGAAAACAAAAGAAAGAATCAGATCCCAAAACCTTTGCACCTTTTGTTAACCTTGAAAGCTTTGTTACTTTGAAAACAAATGAACGATGGGCCCCGCCGCATCCAAATTCGCAAAGAACAAGAACGAGGGTTTCGGTTCCCAACGAAAACGCGACGTGAAAGAGATCGGCGACGAGATCGAAAGCATGGAGAACCAGATCAAGCGTCTCTCGAAGAGGATCGAAGCTTTTCGTCTCGAGAAAGTTGAGAGAATCGCCCTTGAAAAGTGCCGTGGTGGCAGGATCGTGGCTTCCAAGTTCATGGAACCGAAAACGAAACAGAACGCGGTCGTTCCGACAAAGAAGGACGTAGAAACTCTGAAATCGAAGGATGTTAATTCTCGTCAAGGCGCGAGTTTCCAGCCAGCGAAGATGGTTTCGCGTGTTGCGCCTCCTCAGCCTCCAAGGAAGTTGTTGTTCAAGGAAGGGGAAAAATCAGTGTCTGAGAGTAATAAGAAAGGGTGAGGAAGAGGTGGGAGATTACTTCTCCTTCGCAAGTTGTTAATGCGATTAGAAAGCTTGAGCATGGTGGCGATGATAATGAGAGTAACAATGGAAGTGAGGTTGTTAGGGTGAGGAAGAGGTGGGAGATTACTTCTTCTTCAGAGGAGATTGTTAATGCAATTAGAAAGCTTCAGCGTGGTGGTGAATCTGGTGATGATAATGAGAGTAGTGTGTATTAAATCATATCAGGATTAGATTTTAAATAAATAAAAAAAATCAAAATATAAAAAATTACAGATTATTTTTTAAAATATCATTTAAGATAATCTAAAATATTATCGGATATAATTAAAATATTATCAGATTTTTTTCATATTTTCTTAGATTTCATTAAGATACTCTAATAAATTATAAATAACTTAAAAAATATTTTTAAAAGATCATAAAAGATACTCTAAATTATCATAAGATACTAATAATATTAAATTATTTTTCATATGTATATTTTGAGAGTTCATATGAGATACTCAAAATTAAAATATAAAAAAATTATTCTTAAGAGAACATTAAGATATTTTAAATTATTTTAACAAGTAAGAGCAGGAAAAAATGGGTGACCCGCTCCCAACCCCCAAAAATAGGGTTGGGCGGGATGGCCCGCCATTAGTTGATGGATTGAAAAATTTAACCCACCCCATTTTAAGGTGGGTTTGCAGGTTGGCAGCATTTCACCAAAAAATTGTTGAGTTAACCGATTGATCCGTCAAATTATTAATTAAAAAAATCATAAAAAATATTGAGAGATTATTTATTCGAATATGCATGTATATAATTACATCAAATAGTTCGATTTCTTTTCGTGTATTCTGGAAAATGGGTCTATTAGTTTTAAATGGCCTTTTGACCATAGTAATTCAATTTTTAAAAGGTTTCATCCAATGAAACTCATGGTCTAACTTATGACTAAACTAATGCATGGCGACGCAGAGGGATACTTAACGTGTTTGAAAACGCACAGTAAAGGTGCGAGGAGCTTGAAAAATAAACACGCAACTGACACTGCCACGTTCAGGCTGCACCATAATAACGAATCCAACAGTAATCCAAGTTTTATGAGACACGCCCCTGCCAATGCCGTTTTCAAGTTTGACAGTAATTTTATGAGCAGTAACGCTTGATTTCTTGCATTTTTTTGTTTGGTGATTCAAGAAAATATTTTCAGGCCCAAACACTCCTTCTTGTATGCAATTTTCACAGGCCCTTCTTAGAGAAAACTAGTTCTTGCCATTATTGGTGATGTATAACGCAATTCTAACCTCCCTTGCTTATCAGCATACCAAAAATCTCAACCCAAAGCGCAGAGATGTTGTTTAGCTTTTAAGGACAGATCCCTACTCCTCAAACCTTGCTTCTCGGTTGTTAACATGTACCAATCAATCACTGCTTGAGGGCAATATTCAGGTTCAATACACACCGTAGGAGCCATGGACTATCGAAATTTTGTCTTTTGATGAGGAGAGATGTATGTATCAGTATCAGCGAAACAAAGAAAGAATGATAGAAACAAATAAAGAAAGAATGATCGAATGTTCTTATTTACAGTTATAAGGCAGCCGAACATTATATAGTTTAGTGTTCCTTTTATGTTTACTTAAATACTTAGGGATTTGAAACTGAGTAAATATATATATATATGGGTTTTATAAGAGTTATGTTATAGGAAAAGTGTTTGTGTTCGTTTTGTGTGTCGGAAATTTTTTTTTTTGCTACGGGCCCCACAAAATGTTATATATATATATATATGGGTTTTATAAATTTTTTCTGGTCATGTTAAATTATAGATGATAAACCCTATATATAATTAGAATTGAGTAAATATATATATATATATATATATATATATATATATAACTTCGCAAAAAATGAATTATTGGAAAAATAATATAATCTTAATGAGCTAAAAAAGGATTCAAATTAAAAATGGCTTAATTTTTTTCCCTTATTATTTTGTAGCCAAATCAAAATTAGGTGATCACATTAGTAACAGTTGTTTGCCTTTTCAATAAGAAAATATTCAAGAGAGAGAGTAAAATAAGCAAATAATTTTCAATTAAGGAATTGTATTCGTCAAAACAAAAAATTATAGGACTAAGCCAAGAAGATAATATGTACTTAAAAATCTCAAACAATTTTTTTTAATCCTCTGGAATGCATGGTCAACTGCAAAACATATTAAGAATAAAAATAAGAATAAGAGAGATAAAAACGCGTAGTTCAAAAACGAGATAAATAAAAGACTAATTGAATATTTTATAACTTAATTACATAAAAGTGCTCTACCTGAGATCCGAGGGGGAAAAAGTAACAACTACTCTATAATTTGAATAAATGTCACTATCCAAACCCAAATCATGACCTGCTCATTGGTTAAAATTAATCTTACCAGCATTTTGTTTGGAAAGCTTAATTTTCATTAAAATATATTTAGATTTAACAAAATATATAATTAATCTTCTTGTAGAAATAAAGAAGCAAATCTATGAAAAATAACAAAATAAATTTCTAAATAAATTGAAATATAAACATTGTCCGCAGCAACGATTGTCAAGTTCACCAATGATAACCACGTATACTTCTTCGATCCAACCAGAGAAGTGGAATTAGAAATTAATTATTTAACCTTATCGATCGAGGTGATCACCGTAATGTAATTTAGATGAACAGAAGAGTGAAATGTTACGGCGGTTGTTTGTACATACATACTGCATAAATTCAATATATTTTTTTTATTGTGCATGCAGACCATATTTAACAAATAATTGGACATTCTTTAATCCTAATTTCCACCAAATTAATATTTTGTTCCCTTAAGAGAATATTTAAAGGGAAAAGTATCTCTCAAGTCATTGGAAATAAAATTATCTCCAGTGAGATCAAAATGATGTTATTTTAAGTTATAAAATTAAAAAATTATAATGATAAAGACTAATATAACCCTGCATTATATTAGAATTACAAAAACACCTTAATTTCCGTCCCAAAAATTACATCATTTTGCGCTCACCAAAAATAACTTTATCTCCATGAGAGATCCTTTTCCCATATTTAAAACTTGAGTTGGTAAAAAACTCTTTCCTAAAAAGATCACTCTAAATTTGTTTATTAGGAGAGTACACTCTTTTAAGTTATCATTTGTCTAACATTGGCACACATCTACCTATTAAAAGGCTCGTCAACATGAAACACTGAATGACAAAATAGCCAATTCATGTCATCTGGTAAAGCTATGATTCTCCTAAAAAATAGTATACTAATCGTTTACATAGAACATGAAGGAAGACCCAGAACAATGAGCAAAACCATCATATATCATCATCACAAGAAATACACTTTGCTCTGCCTAGTCAATTAAATTAAAGAAACAATGACTCTAGATCTAGCATTGCCTGTTACTTCAAAATCTCTTGGGACCTCAACTTTTGATTCTGTATAATTTCCTTCTTGGTTGATCATAATTCATCCTTGCTTGAAGCATCTTCCCCCATGAGTTCTTCAAGAGAAAATTCATCCTCTTCAATTATTTCCCCATCCTTGCCATCCCATGGTTCTGTTTTCACAATGGAAGGAGTGCTTTCTAGGGGCATATTCCCTTTGCCCCCACGTCCAGCTTCTTTCACAAATTCTCTGAAAAGAAATATGTAAAATTCATCTATATGTTCATTTCAGTAGGAGATTTACCATTTAGAATAAACCCAACAACAGACTTACATAATATGGTCGAGCTCAAAAGCACTCTTGAGAGAAGAATAAACACCTTTCTTAAGGTTAAGGGCCACTAGAGCAGGATAACCATACCCACCAACACCCACATGCTTCTCAAGATCTGGCTGTTTACCTGCAGCTGTCCAGACATAGCTGTAGGAGACACCAAAGTTTGAAAAAAAGAGAGTTAAATTTATTAACAATGATTCTCTTAAGCATATGAATCCCAAGCTTTTGAAACATTGATGGAATTAAGGAACAATTTGACATACATTTAAAAAAAAAAAAATCACTGCCCATTAAACCACAATTAGCAAAGGTTTGTACGCAACTTTACCCTTATATATTTGCAAAGAAACTATTTCGCTGGAAAGTAACTCAAAAATTTATGGGTTTTATATTTGTCATGTTACATGACCCAAAAAAAAAAGTTCCTACAGACACATTCAAGACGTAGGGTCCACATGAATTTTTTTCTCTTTCATCATTCCACTTTCTCTCTCGTCTTGAATGTGTGTGTGTGTGTGGGAACTTTTTTTTGAGTAATGTAACATGACAAATATAAAACCCAAAATTTATATTACACAAGGAATCTAAGCAAAAAAAAAAAAAGTGTTTTTTTTTTTTTTTTTTTTTGGAAATATTCCAATTGGTTCATTGCTTCGGCAACTAATCTGATACAACCTTGGGATACACCACCCCAAAAGCTAGCACAAAGGGTGGAAGTGTCCAAGGTCTTATAAACTCCACATTAGTTGCTCATACAACCAATGTGGGACTATATATCTCTACACGCCCCCTCACACGAGAGCCCATTGGGCTTGAAGAGTGGATGATGCAAGGCTTTAAACTTTAAACCCCTCCCAAAGTTTGTTTATTTACTTGCCTGTAATGACTCATTTTAAACTTCTCTGCAGCTGATAGTAGCTGTTGAATGTATCTGTTTCTCCCCTCAGCCTTGGAATCCAAAATGTCAGGAAGGAAGGCAACAAAACAGATAGCAGCAGAACCACATTTCTCTTCCATGACATCCTGAAGATAAGGCTTATGTTAATTTTCTTGTATGCTATCTTTCTTCTAACTAATCCGCAACCAAGTTGGCAGTTAAGTACACTTACTTGACCAGTCAGCTCAGTCACTTCAGGAGGAGCAACATTCGTTTCCAGCTGCCCTTCAGCAAATGATTCAATAGCTGAGGCTGTTCTAGCACCCTCATAAGGAATCGGGCTCTCTTTGTCGGCACCAAATACCAAGATAGTTGGGAATCCTTGAACACTGAACCTGCTCATTAGAGACTGGTAACAACAATGCAATCAGAAAAATATAAATTGATCTAATTAAGACAGAAATTAAAAGTCTTATGCAGAACTAAGAAAAGGCAAGACTTTAAAAGCTTTCAAAGATACAAATTTCTTAAGAAACTGAGAACACAACCGACATGGCAAATCTTGGTTGAAAAAAATAACCAAAATAAAGATAGCGAGGGATCATTTTGGCCAAAGCTAGAGGGGAATTTTTGACTAGTTATTGTTAAAGATGTAACACATAAGCTCACCTTTTCAGCATCACAGTCAACATGACCCAGTTTCACCTTCCCCTTCAAGTTACTGGCAGCTTTCTTCCACTCAGGTGCCAGTTTTTTACAATGCCCACACCTTCAAGAAAAAAAAGATGATTAATGCTTGAGCGGGAAATATTATAGTAAGTACAATATGTTCAGTCAATTAATTATTAAAACATAAGAAGACACTGATATACTTCATAAGCACTGTAGAATACACTTACCAAGGTGCGAAAAATTCTACAATCCAAAGTTCTTTGCTTTTGAGAACCAATTCATCAAAGTTGCTAGAGTTTAATTCTACTGAAGCACTGGGTTCTGACTTTTTATTTGATTCCCCAGTTGCTTTTCCATTTAAACGTTCTTTCAATAGAGTCTTTATCTGTACATACAAACAAAAAATAAGCATGCAATAGTTTGGAGTAACTTACTGCCCATAATAAAACACAAGAAAGTGCTTAACTGTGAGTAACAAATCACATTAATTAACTGATAAATTACCATGAGAAATCAAGGCAGTTACTCAGAATTTTTTTATTTATTTCAATAAAAAGCCAATTATGACTTTTCACTGGGCACCAACATGAAAAACGTCAATTAAGTTGCAAACCATGAATGATAACACAGCAAGTGACATGGACACAATCTTTACATCACCTTAGCAGTAAGGCACAAGCCATTATTTTAAATGCACTGATGTGATTGGAAGAAATTGTTTGTTTTCAATAAAACAAGAAATTCATGTACTCTCCCCACGCCCAACATAACTTACGCAACAAAAGCTCTCGTTGACATCCAGGTTTCACTGTATTTCAGGTAAAAAATATTAAAACACCCCATAAGAGTCTCAAACAAACCTGTTGAAGAGCGAATTCAGCAATTGGTTTGACATCTCTAGCTCCTTGGTAATCAGCAGGTGGCTTCCCAGGTGCAAACACCTTTATGGTTGGAAATCCTCTTATCCCATATTCCTATATGGAATTAAATAAATCACACACACACAATTCAATGTTTTTGAAGTTTTCAATATAAAGTTTATAATTAATGAAGAATATAGCACAACGTTTACAGCGTAACTGTAGAAGCCTACAAGAGTAAATAGAAAAGGATGATATGTTTAACCATGCAAACAATAATAGAGGTTATGTAAGAGAGAAAAAGAATGTTTATACACTGAAAAATTCTTTTAGGGTTGCTCCAAAGCAATATTCTTTTATTTCATCCAGGTTATACAAACAAAGAACAAATGCAAGAGAGATATCGTTTGTTGCTTTATATATAGAAAGTAATGCTTGAAACAAGAAGTGGGGAATCTTTATACATACAACATATTTTGCATGATGCATAGATTCTTTGACCAAATGCAACAATGTCTTACAAGCATCCTTATATCTCAAATGGCTGAAATGATGAGATCAATTCATGGTATTAAATTTTTCTTTAAAAAAAAAAAAAAAAAAAAAAAGACTTCCAAGTCCCAGAGGTTATTTGTGATGTATAGGAAAGTCTATCATGCTTGGTCCAAAATGGTAATTTTGGTGTACATTTTGTAGAAAATTTAAACATATAATATTGCATCTTCATATCCAGGAAAGGTTGATTAACAAGTAAACAACACATACATCATATTCATCATTTCACAGATTTCATATAATATAAAAATGAGGGAATAGATCCTCTCATATTATCTGAGAGATAGACAAAAAGATGTTACATAATAGAGCCCTGCCAAAATTTGAGTCCCTGTATTAATGTCTTCGTATCTATCTCTCTTCACATAAAATGGAGACTAGGCTGAAAGGAACAAAAAAACAACCTGAGCCAATGACTGGTGAGCATCAGCATCAAGTGCTGCCACAGTAGCTACACCCTTTAAGACAGTAGCTGCCTTCTCCCATGTAGGAGTTAGAGCCTTACAATGACCACACCATGGAGCAAAGAATTCAACAAGAACAACTCCATTTGAATTCAGAACCTGCCGTTATCAGAATAGCAACCATAAATTTTGATGTATTGCAATCTACGTTACTAAAAGAAAAACTACCTTATAAAGGAGATATATACAGAAACAGAAACAAAAAATACTGATATTCTTATATAAGGAAAGAAGAGAATTAGAGAAGTATATTTTTACACATAAAGCATTACAATATGCTATAAAAAAGAAGAGCCTGACCAAAAGCAGAACAGTATATGGCTTGTACTAAACAAAATCAACAATTTACAAAATGAATCTCCGAGAACACGCAACCTAGAACTAATGCTGTAACATGTATATCTCGAAGTGAAAAAACAAAACAGTATCAAGTACTTGCACCAGTAGGAATTAACAGATTTGTTATACTGATAGCACAGAACCAAATTTGCAGTTCCATAAGTTCACCAGCTAAATGCAAAACTGGCAACACCAAGCTCTTACATTGTGATCAAGATAATTACAAACATCATTATGCAATGTGTTGCATGGATCCGGGTACAAATACTGGTAATGCTACAGTTCCAAAATTAAGATTTGGGTATGGGAGCATATTTCATATATAAATACAAAATCATAAACAACAAAATATTAAAATCATAACGTGAATACAATATTGATAATGTTCTGACTCAAGTAAGCAAAAATATTCAAAGAAAACACAAGTTTTGAAAGAAGGGAAGTAGCAGTTAGTTACTTTGATATAGTAACAAACCAAAGCAACTCAGCAAAAAGCTTGATGTTATGCAGGGACTGATTTGTATGAGTGATTAGGAACAGTGACCAAAATGTCACTGTTCACCAACTTTTTAACCTAAATGCCACGCGAACATTGTTATTTCCCCATCTGCCACGGGGCAAGTTCGCTACCCAGTGTAGCGAACTCGTTTGCTGATGTGTCACGTTTTTAGTGGACAACAACTTAACGAAGTTCGCCTAACTTCATTTTTTTTTATTCTTTATTTTTAAAAATTTGATACTTGTTATCCACTAAAAATATGACACGTTAGCAGACCGATTTCGCTATACCGGGTAACGAACTTGCCCCCGTGGCAGATTGGGAAATAACACTGTTCGCATGGCATTTAGGTAAAAAAGTTGGTGAATAGTGGCATTTTGGTGTTCCGGTGATTAGTGACTATTGGCTACATAAACATGTGTACTCCTAAATTATATATTATAAAAAATGGAAAAGAAAATCCAACGCAACATAATACTAATATCATAAAAAATATAAGTCTATAAGTCCCAGAACCTAGATTTGCCTTCTAGATAAGATTCAAAATCTCACTAACAAATAAGGCATTTCTTTCTTGGTATCACCAAAAAGTAATTCACTTGATAACATTATAACAATAAAAGAAAAATGCTTAAAAAAGAGAAAAAGCTTGCAGGATCAAAAATACATTATGCCCACATGGTGTTCAAGGAGAAAGATGCTTTTTTTACAATTGTCATTGGAAGAAAAGTTAACAATACAGTGGATCACAAAGTGGGTCGGGGAATAAAACGTTCAAAATGGACTAAGCTGAAAAACTATGAAATTTGATTATACCTTGGACTTGAAGTTTGATGGATTGAGCTGAACCACTGGTGAGGATGATCCATAAAGTGCATCAGAAGAACCAAAGTTGAAGACGAACAACAATATCGATATAGATACACAAAATGGAGATCCAAATTGAAACCTTCTCATTCTCTTTTTTTTTCTCTCACTCTCTCTCTCTTCTCAAACTTGGTACTCAGAAAGAAACTTCTCGATGCAGAAAACACAATACTCCCCGCGTCAGAGTTCTTTTTGGCTTCGTTGGGGAACATCGGAGCTTGGTAGAGCTACGTGCCTCAACCAATCATAAATTTCCATGTCAGCTTGTTGAGCGTGCTTGTAATGACATATTTTAAGAAAATGAATCATAAATTTCCACGTCAACCAATCATAAATTTAAGGGTTTTATAATTCTCAATTTAACATATGAGAATTATAATTTTCATACACACCCTTCGATTTTCGTGCTGATATGAGTCTTACATATAATTTTTTCTAATACATGGGTCCCACATGTTTTTTTATTTCTACAACATAAGATTTCAATTTTCCTTCAACATGAGAATTATAAAACCCTAAATTTAATTGGATTTATGTATGGAGATTTGGCAACTTAATCCATTTAAAGTAAGTTGTTAGCACCGAATATTATATATATATATATATATATATTAATATTATATTATTTTATGTTATTTAAGTATATTTGGGCTGTTTAATTAGTGTTGTTGCAGGTAAAGTAGGCCCAAATGAGTTAAGTTAAGGCCCATGTAAAAAGTGAAGGTAAAAATTAAAAAGTGTAGAATTTGGCTTGTTTATTTACATGTTTTACTTTCATTTTTACTTTAAGCTGAGAAGAAAAGAACACAGAAGGCAGCACGTGGGACAATCAAAGGAGCAACTCAACCATTGGATGAAGAAGAAGGGGATGGCCATGATGAAAGGGAAATTTTCTGAGTTTTTAGTTAATAGGATAGACGGTAGAATGGTAGAATAGGATATAAGGGATAACAGATATTAGATTATAGATAGAGAGTTTTTTAGTCTTCGTTATTTTTGCTTTTGAAAGATTTTGAGTATTTTGAGATTTCTTGAAAGCGCATTGTTCTCCCAAATTCTTGAACTCGAAATGCACTGACAACGCATCTTCAAGGAAAGGAATCACGGATCTGCATGCGAGCTATTGCTTTCATACTTCTGCAAGTTTTCCTTCTTAGCTCTAGTTTAGGAACTTTGATTCTTGAAGGACCGGTTCATTACTGATTATTGGTAATGCATGTTTCTTTACTTTTTTAGATTTGCAATATTTTTGAATATGGGTTTCTAATTTCTTTTCTTTTATGGGTATGTTAAGAATGATTGGATGAATTGTTGATGTTCTTTGTTACTTTTTTTTATCTCATTCAATTGATTTTTTCACTTTTCAACTCAAGAAATTCATGGGAATGAATCTTGAGTTTTTCAACAAAAATAAATTGGGAAATGCATTTTTGTTAAGAGTCAAATGAACCCTTCTTGTTTAGGGATAATCAAGGGTGATTTTTGATAAATTTTCTAGAAAGATTTAAGAACCTTTGGGAAAAGATCTTCTTGAACCTTAATGTTGATTTTGGTAAGTTTCAATTAAACTAGCTGTAGTACTTCAGAAATTGAGATGAACTCGCTGTAGCATTGAACGAAATTTGCAGAAATGCAAATATTTTTGTGTCATCCATGATTTTAAATATACCCAGAAGCCTTTTTACATTGATAAAACACTTCTTTACTTTTTACATTAGTTTTGATAATTGATAAAGAACACAAAACTTTCTTGTTACAAAAACCAATTAAATTTCAATTCAAGAATTATTAATTCAGAAAAATAAAAGGAAAAATATTTCATCCCTGAGAACGATAACTCTTTTCTTCGGAAAAAAATACTACTCAACAAATGACGTCGTTGCCGGGGAACGGTGTTTGATTTTATTTTCTTCTTGTGATTCTGTTTTAGACTTCTTGATATATATTTTTTTTCTTCTTTCTTTTTCCTTTCTAGCATATTTTCCTCATATTTTCCTTGTTATCTACTGACTCCAATTTCAAGTTCTTGATAGATTCTTGCAGAATTAAATTGTGATTTCAGTAACCAGCAGTATCACACGTTGCTGCTGAATTCTTGAAGATGGCAGAATCGAACCATGGATCTGTTAATGGAGAAAACATCAATGGGGATTCCAACCATGCTCTAGTTGTGGTGGATGAAGAACTTCCCATTTCTGAATATGCTATTCCATCACTTGATGGAGTAATTCCTGGAATAGTCCAACCAGGAGTGGAGGGGAGTTTTGATCTCAAACCAGGGATGATACAGCTGCTGCAATCCATGAGCCAATACCATGGATTACCTAAGGAATACCCCCACAAGCATATCATAAAATTCATGAAAATCTCTGATACATTTTCTGTTCATGGAGTGTCCACAGATGCCATGAGGATGAGGCTGTTTCCCTTCTCTCTAGCTAGAGCAGCAGAAGAATGGGTAGAAGATTTTCCTGCACGGTCCATCACCACATGGAAGGAGCTTAGAGAAGCCTTCCTTATGCGATTCTTCCCACCCACAAAGGTGTGTGATTTGAGGGATGACATCACAGGGTTTAGACAATATGTTGATGAGTCAATCCATGAGAGCTGGACTAGATTCAAGGGGCTGATGAAAAAGTGTCCTACCCATGGTCTTCCTAAGTGGGCCACCATTCAGATTTTCTATAGAGGTTTGAGTCACCAAGGAAAAACTCATTTGGATGCTACTGCCAATGGAATGTTTTTGTTGAAAAGGTATCCAGAGGCTTTTGAAAAACTCGAGAGGATAAGCCAAAACATTTGCCAATGGCCTGAACAAATATTAAGCTCCAAAGAAGGCAGCTGGACTTTATGAAGTAAGTGAAATCACTTCCATGGCAGCTGAGATGGTAGCTTTGCATAACACTGTTAAGGTTTTAGTCAAGCAAATGGCTGAAACCAAACAACAACCACCTGCTCAAGTGGCTGCAACCACACCAATCTGCTCACTTTGCTATGGTGCCCATTTGTTTGAAGAATGCCCAAGTAACCCCTCTTCAGCCTTCTATGTTGGTGACTACAACAGAAACTACAACAATAGAGGAAATTATAACCAAAGCATATGGCAGCAACAAGGTGGAAATTTTGGCCATAATCAAGGCCAAAATTACCCTCAAAATGTTGGAAATAGAAATCAGAATCAGCCCTTCCAAGGAGGGCAACAACCTTATCAGCCAAAAGTTCCATTTCCACCCGGTTTTAACTCACAAATGCCTCAAGATCAGCAAGGGCAATCTAATGCAGAAACTCAGCCTCTTCCAAATGATCAATGGTCAAACCGGATGTGGCAAAATCATGAGGCCATGCTTCAAAGTCATGGAGCAATTTTAAAGTGCCTAGAGACACAAATTGGGCAGATTGCATCCTCTCTTAGCAATAGACCAGTGGGAACTCTTCCTAGTGATACTGAAGCACCAAGGAAAAAGGGAAAGGAATTTTGTAAGGCTCTCCATTTGAGAAATGGAAGAGAGGTTGAACAACCAGAGCATATTATTAGGCCTTCTACCTTGAGGAAGATGGCAGAAAAAAATGTTCAACCAATTAAAGAAGAGGAAGAGCCTAATGTAATTGAAGTGCAAGATTCAGGAAACAACAAGGAGCAAGGTGGTTTGGGCAAAACAGAAAAGCCAGCACCTAAATCAAAGGAGCCAGCCAAACCTATGCAGAAAAGTGATGGCATTTCACCAAGATCAAGGGCAAGGCAGATTCCTTTTCCACAAAGACTTCAAAAATAGAACCAGGAGCAGCACTTTAAGAGGTTCTTAGACATCCTCAAGCAACTCCAGATCAACATTCAATTTGTGGAGGCCCTTCAACACATGTCAAGCTACATCAAATTCATGAAGGACATCCTATCAAGGAAGAGGAGAATAGAAGAGTTCGAAATAGTGGCACTTACCAAAGAATGCAGCAGCATTGTCTCTACAAAAGTGCCTCCTAAAATGGAGGATCCAGGTTCTTTTACTATTCCATGTGTTATAGGAGATAGGTATATTGGTAGATCTTTATGTGATTTAGGCTCTAGCATTAATTTGATGCCTGCTTCTATTTTTAAGCAATTAGGAATAAAATCTGCACCCACAACATTAACTCTCCAATTAGCTGATAGGTCCATTGTATACCCTGAAGGAAAAGTGGAAAATATTTTGGTAAAAGTGGAAAAATTTATTTTTCAGCTGACTTCATAATCCTTGATTGTGAAGTTGATGAAAATATTCCTATTATAGTAGGAAGACCATTTTTAGCTACCGGGGGTGCAATGATAGATGTTAAAAAAGGAGAGTTGACAATGAGGGTAAATGATGACACTATGACCTTTAGTGTTTTTAAGGCCATGAAATATGTAGATGATGATGTTGATAACTGTTCTGCTATATCTGTAATTGATAATTTGATTGCTGCCCATTTTCAAGAAAATTTTGAAATAAATGACTCTGCATGTGATTCTGCCATTTTTGAATTTTATGAGAATAATGCATCTGATCATGATCATGCATGTGCATTGAAGTCTTATCCTACTAAGTTCTTTGGTGATAAACATCTTGAGTCTCTTGGACTTCATGAGAGAATCACCAAACCTCTTAAACCTTCCATTGTGGAACCACCTGAAGTGGATTTGAAAGAACTCCCAACTCACCTTAAATATGCTTTTCTAGGAAGAGATAATACCCTCCCTTTCATTGTAGCAGCTGCCCTTAAAAATAATGAGGAAAACCAGCTCCTGAATGTGCTAAAAAATCACAAGAGAGCCATTGGTTGGACCATGGCAGATATTAGAGGAATTAGTCCTTCTTTCTGTATGCACAGGATAAGGCTAATAGATGAGAATGCCAGTTCTATTGAGCCTCAAAGAAGGCTCAATCCAACCATGAAAGAAGTGGTCAAAAAGGAAGTAATTAAATGTTGGATGCTGGTGTGATATATCCCATTTGTGATAGTAGTTGGGTGAGTCCTTTGCACTGTGTCCCTAAAAAGGGAGGTATCACAGTTGTGCTTAATGAAAAAAATGAGCTCATTCCAACTCGAACCATAACCGGTTGGAGAATTTGTCAGGACTTTAGGAAATTAAATGCAGCTACTAAAAAAGACCATTTCCCCTTACCCTTCATAGATCAAATGCTTGACAAGCTTGCTGGCCAAGAATATTTTTGCTTCCTTGATGGGTATTCTGGTTATAACCAGATACCCTTAGCTCTAGAAGACCAGCACAAAACAACATTCACATGTCCATATGGCACATTTGTATTTAGGAGAATGTCTTTTGGCCTTTGTAATGCTCCTGCCACCTTTCAAAGGTGCATGACTGCGATTTTTAATGACATGATTGATGAATATGTAGAAGTCTTCATGGATGACTTTTCTGTATTTGGAAATTCATTTGAAAAATGCTTGCTGAATCTGTCTAGAGTTTTACAGAGATGTGAGGAGACTAATTTGGTTTTGAATTGGGAGAAATGTCATTTTATGGTGCAAGAGGGTATAGTCCTAGGCCATAAGGTTTCAAAATCTGGTTTAGAGGTAGATAAGGCTAAGATTGCACTCATTGAGAAGCTACCTCCACCTAGAGATGTCAAGGGAATAAGAAGCTTTTTAGGCCATGCTGCGTTTTATAGAAGATTTATAAAGGATTTCTCTAAGGTAGCTAAGCCCTTAAGTAGCTTACTGGAGGTGAATAAACCCTTTAATTTTGATGAGCCTTGCTTGAAGGCTTTTGAAGAGTTAAAAACCAAACTGATTTCAGCCCCCATAATTGTGGCACCAGATTGGTCCTTACCTTTTGAGGTGATGACTGATGCTAGCGAGTGGGCTCTAGGTGCTGTGCTAGGGCAGAGGAAGGATAGGATTTTTCGTTCCATCTATTATGCAAGCAAGGTCTTGCGAGGTGCCCAATTGAATTATACTGTGACTGAAAAAGAGCTCCTTGCAGTGATATTTGCATTTGAAAAATTCAGGAGCTATTTGTTTGGGGTAGAGGTGATTGTACACACTGACCATTCGGCAATAAAATACTTAATGGAAAAGAAAGATAGCAAACCAAGGCTTATTAGATGGATGTTACTCCTACAAGAATTCCAAGTAAAAATTGTAGATAAGAGTGGCACCCAAAATCAAATAGCTGACCATTTATCTAGGCTTAAGTCCAATGAAACAGAGCAAGATTCTACACCAGTCAGGGACATGTTCCCCGAGGAATCTTTATTAGCCATAAGCTCCTCAAGCACCCTTTGGTATGCTGACTTTGCCAATTACTTGGCAACAGGTGAGATGCCTGATGATTTGAACATACATAAGAGAAAGAAATTTCTCCATGATGTGCAATTTTATTTTTGGGATGATCCATATTTATTTAAAAAATGTGCTAATCAGGTTTTGAGAAAATGTGTTCCAGAATTGGAGCAAAACCAAATTCTGCACAGCTGCCATAGCTGTCTATATGGAGGACATTATGGTGGGGTAAGGACTACTGCCAAGGTGTTGGAATCTGGCTTTTATTGGCCAAGCATTTTTAAGGATGCATATACAATAGCTAGTAAGTGTGATAGGTGTCAGAGGACTGGTAATATTATACGTAGGAATGAGATGCCTCTAAATCTTATTCTTGAGGTTGAAGTGTTTGATGTGTGGGGGAATGATTTCATGGGTCCCTTTCCTCCTTCAAATGGTTATAAATACATTCTTATAGCTATAGACTATGTATCCAAGTGGGTGGAGGCAGTGGCCTCACCCACTAATGAAACCAAAACAGTGTGCAAATTCCTAAAGAGCTATATTTTTACAAGGTTTGGTACACCTAGATGCATAATTAGTGATGGAGGCAGCCACTTCATAAGTAGGAAGTTTGAGAGCCTCCTAACTAAATATGGTGTCAAACATAGGGTGGCAACACCCTACCACCCACAAACAAGTGGTCAGGTGGAGGTTACTAATAGGGAGATAAAGAAAATTTTAGAAAAGGTAGTTGGTCCTTCTAGAAAGGACTGGTCACTAAAGCTAGAAGACTCCCTATGGGCATATAGAACAGCCTATAGAACTCCAATAGGTTGCTCACTATACAAACTCATTTTTGGCAAGGCATGTCACTTACCATTAGAGTTGGAATACAAGGCCTATTGGGCTCTTGCAAGGCTGAATATGGAATACAAAGAATCCTCAGAGAATAGGTTGCTTCAGTTAAACAACTTAGATGAATTTAAAATGAACTCATATGAAAACGCTAAGTTGTACAAGGAGAAAATGAAAAGATGGCATGATAATCTAATTCAGGAAAGATGTTTTGAACCAGGCCAGAAAGCGTTGTTGTTTAATTCTAGGCTTAAACTTTTTCCTGGAAAACTGAAGTCAAGATGGTCTGGTCCCTTTGAAATTGTGGAAGTTTTTCCACATGGGGCAATAGAGATTCAATGTGCCAAAGATGGTCGAAAGTTCAAGGTAAATGGCCAGAGACTAAAAATCTATCAAGGTGAGCCTATAATCAGAGACAAGGCAATTGTTCCTCTGGTAGAGCCTTCTTAAACTGTCCATATTTTGTTGCAGTAGTTTTTAATTAGTTAGTTTGAATGGTTGTTTGTTTGTTTTGTTTTGCACAAGTTTTCATGAATCTGTAGTTTGTCACATAGGTGTTTTGTATACAAGCTACATAGGAGTTTAATTTTTTTTTTCTTACTGTCATGTATCAGTGTTGTCTTTTTTACATCCAATGTGAATTGTTCTGTGAAATAAAAAAAGAGGGGGAGTTGACTGAAGAGTTAAAATGGTCCTGAATTGCTGAGTATAAAAGGTGAGAGTGAGCAAATAACTAAGTTTGGGGTAGGTGTGAGCTACCTATGATAAGCACAACTCAATTCCCTGGCCTATTCAGTTGCACATACCCTGATATAAAATTTGTGTGTACTGAGTGCTGGCTTTTAAAAAAAGAGGTAGTTTGATCTGTTTGTTGTCCATAAAAAATAAAATAAAGGGCAACAATTTGTACGCTAGCCAAAGTGTTTTCTGTTTGTTCTGTTACATATGTTTTTTTTATTTACTCTGGAGGTTAAGATGAATTAAGGGTGAGGTAGAATGTTTATGATCACGACATTTCAATCTGATGAGCCCAACAAATTTTGTTTACGGTGAGTAGAATTGCTTATGCATTGGGTTTCCATCAATGAAATAAGCCCAAATGAAATAAAACAATTTAGCCATTGTATGAATTAAATTGGGCCATGTTCTGATTCTACCAGCCCATTCATATTCAACCCATTATACAATTAATTAATTTATTAAGTTATTTAAAAATTTGATGAAGTCAGAATTTTTATTCTATTTATTTATTTATTTATTTATTTTTTCTTTCACCTAAACTTTTCTTCTTCTTGCCCAATGAGCTACGCACAATTGGTCTACGCTACTAGTTTCAATCATGAAATTAGCTGAATAGAGGTTGCAGAAGCTGATCCCAACCAAGAAATTGGTTTTTTTTTAATTTTTTTATTTTTATTTAATCCCTCTTTTAAAAATTCATTCCTTATCATCGTCTCCCTATAACGCTCATTTCTTCATGCTCCACGCCCTAACTCTCCTTTTTCAGTATTTCTCTTTCCTGACATTCTCTTCATTAGTACCTACCTCTCCTCCACCGTCATATTTTCTTCTCTTCTCCTTTTCTTTTCGCAAAACCTTCACTGACCCATTTTGAAGGCCAAGGCGCATCATCATTTCTCACACCAACATCGCGATTCCTTCATCAAGTTCAGCCGAGAATATCCATTTTTTTAGTAGCTCTTCACCGCCTTGCTTGTTGTAACAGCCCGTGTTAACCCAGATTGTTAACATACTATCGTATTAAGCTACGCTTAATAAAAATGCGGAATAACTTTTTCTTTAATTCAATTATGACGTCATTAACCTTAGCCAACTTGATTACTTAATCAATCTCATAAAATACTGCCTGTATGTAAATTGCAAGACAACTAACTGAAATACCTCATATATAAATAATACGTGAGTATCTAAAGCCACAGGACTACAACACGTAGCCTGGGTCAAAATCCTGATACTTTAATTACAACAGCGAATTAAAAGACATAGTCAAACCATGTGGCATGGACAAACCCCATGCTCACCAAATAAGGCAACAATGCCCACAAACAGTCTCAACATGATAACATAAATAAAGCGGAAACATAACAGCAGTCAGCATATCATCATATCAACTCAGCTCGGGCCTCCTGCCACCTGAGCCCTCAACATTACCTGATCCTGAAATAAGCGTCCCCAAACGTGGGGTGAGATCTCTAACAAGAAATCTCAGTAAGACAAGGGGTCCTCAAGGAGTCTCCACCCCAAGCTCACTTACATGTGTAATATAAGTTCAAAAACAGTATTTACAATATAAGTTCCAAAATCATGCGATGCAGCAAATAATCATGCCATGTGTGTTTATCAAATCTACTGGCCAGAGAAATGTAGGAATACGTCTATGCCTACATGAGTACATGGATACTACCTGCACCTCACCCACAGCCTCACCATCTTGTATGTACTACATACTCAGGCTTACCGTATAGGTGGACACCACATGCATCTCATCAAAGCACATTGCATATAAATAGCTCAACAACATTTCCAAAATATTAAAGCATGTAACACAGCATGCATAAACCCATCCCCATGGGACATGGTGGAACAATAAAATGGCTAAACCGAGGACACGAAAGCTTACCTTGCAAGCTAGCTATCCAAGCCAAGAGTCCAACCACTCACAAGTCCACAAACAGCAGTATCACAATCTGATATGGACCAATAATACATCAATATTTATGCACAACAAGCATACAACTTAAAGACTACGCCTTTCCTTTACGTTTTACGTCTTAAGGCTTCCCACAAAGCCATAAGCCCTTAATCATATGATTCTGACTTAGTTCATTTATTACAGAAGTTCAACTTCCTTAAACTTGGGTCCACACACACCCACTAGCTTACTGTTCACACAGCACGGCTACTGTTCTGTGAGAACCCAGGATATCCGGATATCAGAAGGGGCATATCCGGATATGCCATATCCGGATATCACACTGGACATATCCGGATATGCCATATCCGGATACCCAGGTCCCATATCCGGATATCAATATCCGGATACCATATCCGGATACTGATATCCGGATATCTGTTCGACAAATATCCGGATATCTCACGACAGAATGCAGTTTCTGCATTTCGTAAATATCCAACCCAAGGATCCAACTTTTAACACATGTACACGTTAAAGGATCCATCTTTAAGCATATATGAGTTCACTTATGTGTTGGTTATATGTTAAACCCATTATCATACCAAGATACCACTTTTAAACAAGATAAACTCATGATCATGGTGAGGTAACTTACCCCAAGGCTTAAGATAAGAGTAGACAGAGATATGAAGCTCTCTTTGAAGCCCCTAGGTTCTGTCTATGTGGAAGAACGAAAATGGCACAACACCCTTCCCAACAAGCCTCAAAGGTAGATCCTTGGAGCCACACAAGCAAGAACAAGGCCCCAACCAACCCAAGGAAGGAACTCAGCCTCACACTCCCCCTCAAACAGCAACACCCTCAGAACACAAGACCACAACCTCCTTACAATGCACTCACACAAGTGTTTCCATGGTGAAAGAGGAAGGATTTAAGCTAAAGGTGGCAACTTGGTGGTTTCTCTCAAGCAAAATGGCCAAGGAGGAAGGAAGGAAGAAGGGAAGGCAAGCTGCAGCCACCCAAGTCACGTAGGAAATTTAGAATGTCTAGGGTTGTGTGCCATAATGGGTCTATTTATAGGCACAAGGCCACACACGCGCAGTATTAGCCTTAATAGCAAAGTAAAAAATCTTGATCCCAAACTTCGGAATCTAGACCTAGACATTTTTCTAAGATTTGTCATATTTTTATTTTATTTTTCGGAGCACCTTTCTCGTACGCGCTTTTCCGTAGCCAGTATCAGTTTTGGCATCAGATTACGTTATTTTGACTTGAAACTTGTTTTACAAGTCCTACATAATATTCTAGTAATTATCATGCATTCATTATAATTTTCCGGGATACTTTTCCGGTACGCATTTATACCGAGTAGCAGAACCGGTATCTGCGCTTTTCTTCCGAAAAGCGACTTTCAGCATTCTTACCCACTAATTGTAATTATTAAAGCCTCATAATAATTATTAGGGTCAATTATGGAATTATTTCCTAATTATCATAATTAATTCACTAATTACCTTAATTAGCGGTGCGGGTTCTTACATTCACCCCACCTTTTTAAGGATTTTGTCCTCAAAATCAGAAACATACATGTCTCGAAAGTCGGGATACTGTCGGAGAAGCTCATCCTCTCGCTCCCACATGCACTCCTCGGGACTACGCCCAGTCCACTGCACCTTGACCATCGGAATGATCTTGCTCCTAAGCTGTTTCTCGCCTCGATCGAGAATCTTGAGTGGTCCGACGGGAGTCTTTAGGTTCTCCCGAACCTCCACATAATTCGGCTGCACCACGTGCGAGGGATCTGCTATGTACTTCCGAAGCTGAGACACGTGAAACACGTCGTGGATGTTGGCTAGGTTCGGAGGTAAGGCAAGTCGATAGGCAACAGGTCCTACTCTACCAAGGATCTGGTAGGGCCCAATGAATCAAGGGCTCAACTTCCTCACTCCGAGTGCCCGTCCAACTCCGGTGACAGGTGAAAGTTTCACAAACACGTGCTCACCCTCACTGAACTCCAGTGGTCGATGCTTGACATCATAGTAGCTTTTCTGGTGATTCTGCGCCTGCTTCAACTTTTCCCTGATCATCTGGATCTGCTGAGTAGTATCTTGGACGAAGTCCAAGCCAAAAAGCTCTTTATCTCCAACCTCAGACCAGCAGGTAGGAGTCCGACACCTCCTACCATACAGCGCCTCGTAGGGTGCCATGCCCAGACTAGCATGAAAACTGTTGTTGTACGAGAATTCTACCAACGGAAGGTACCTATCCCATGCAGAACCCTGCTCCAATGTGCAAGCTCTCAACATGTCCTCCAATGTCTGGATGGTCCGCTCAGTCTGTCCGTCAATCTGAGGGTGATATGCGGTACTCAATCTTAACTGCGTACCAAAAGCCTCCTGCAGCGCCTCCCAGAACCGAGATGTGAACTTCGGGTCCCTATCGCTGATGATACTCTCGGGCACCCCGTGAAGCCTCACAATCTCGCGGACATATAGCTTGGCCAACTGCTCTGTAGTGAAGCTCACCTTCACTGGAAGAAAATGGGCAGACTTGGTCAATCTGTCCACAATGACCCAGATAGAGTCACAACCAGCCTGAGTTTTAGGCAATCCCACCACGAAGTCCATGGAAATACTTTCCCACTTCCACTGTGGAATCTCCAGAGGTTGAAGTTTACCCGACGGTTTCGGGTGCTCGATCTTCACTTTCTGACATATCAAACACTTGGACACGTAGACCGCTATGTCCTTCTTCATGCCCGACCACCAAAAATTCCTTTTTAAGTCCTGGTACATTTTTGTGGCACCAGGGTGGATAGTAAACCGGCCCTTATGAGCCTCTGCCATAACCTCTTCGGTCAGTGGCCCTCGAGGAATAACAATCCTCTTCTGGAACAGCAGCAATCCATCCTCGTTCCAAGACACACCGTCCTGGTTCTTCACATAATCGAGGCACTCTCTTTGCACTTGCGCCTCTTTAATCTTTTCCATCAGCTCATTAATCACTTTTGCTGTTTCCATTTCGAGCAGTGCACCCCCAAACAATGGAGTTTACTCTCAAGTCTCTGAACTTCTCGATCACCTCGTAGTCGCTCATCATCAAGCTGGATAAGCTCACGGATTTTCGACTCAAAGCATCGGCTACCACATTGGCCTTGCCAGGATGGTACCTCAACTCAAAGTCATAGTCCTTCAAGAACTCCATCCATCTTCGCTGTCTCATGTTCAACTCCTTCTGGTTAAACAGATACTTCAGGCTCTTGTGATCACTGAATACAGCAAACTTCATGCCAAACAGGTAATGCCTCCAAATCTTGAAAGCAAAAACAATGGCTGCCAACTCCAAGTCGTGAGTCGGGTAGTTCTCCTCATGAGATTTCAACTGTCTTGAAGCGTAAGCAACCGCTTTCCCTTTCTGCATCAGCACACAGCCTAGCCCCTTTCCAGAAGCATCGCAGTATAACTCAAACTGTTCCGCAGGATCAGGAAGGACTAACACAGGAGCAGTAGTCAGTCTCTCCTTCAACTCCTGGAAACACTCCTCACACTCATGTGTCCACACGAATGGAGTCTCCTTTCGGGTAAGGCGAGTCATCGGTAGCACCATCTTGGAGAATCCTTCTATGAACCTCCTATAGTAGCCTGCCAAACCCAAGAAGCTTCTCACTTCTGTAACCGTCTTGGGCCTCTCCCAATCCATCACGGCCTCAATCTTGTTAGGATCAACTGCAACTCCATTAGCAGAAATCACATGACCCAGAAATTTCACCGCCTTGAGCCAAAACTCGCATTTCGACGGCTTAGCATATAGCTTTTTCTCTTTTAGCACTTGCAAAACAATCTTCAAGTGCTCCGTATGCTCCTCCTCCGTCTTGGAGTAAATCAAGATGTCGTCAATGAAGACGATCACAAACTGATCCAGGTACGGCTGGAAAATCCTGTTTATGTAGTCCATGAACACTGCGGGTGCATTGGTGAGTCCAAACGGGATCACCAAGTACTCGTAGTGCCCGTACCTCGAGCGAAACACTGTCTTTGGGACATCCTCCGGCTTTACCCATATCTGATGGTAACCGGACCGGAGGTCGATCTTTGAATACACGCAAGCACCCCTGAGCTGATCCAGCAAATCATCAATGCGTGGAAGAGGGTACTTGTTCTTGATTGTCACCTTGTTCAACTGTCTGTAGTCGGTGCACAACCGCATGGTCCCATCTTTCTTTTTCACAAAAATGACCGGTGCTCCCCAGGGAGACACACTCGGCCGAATAAAATCTTTCGCTGAAAGCTCCTCAATATGCTTCTTCAGCTCCGCCAACTCTGGTGGCGACATCCGGTATGGAGCCAACGATATAGGCCCCACACCAGGCAATAAATCAATGGAGAACTCTATCTCCCTCTGCGGTGGAAACTCAGGAATCTCCTCGGGAAACACCTCGAGGAATTCCCTCACCACAGGAATGCCAGTGAGATCCTCCTGTGTCCCACTCACCAAACCTCCCAACATGACATAGCCAAATGCCCCTGCTCTCAAGGCCCTCCTCGCCTGCAGGACTGAAATGAACGGTGAGGAACTGGCTGTGGACCCACCCGGAGACATCACCACTTTCTTGGCACAACAGTCAATCAATGCACAGTTCCTGGACAACCAATCCATGCCCAGAATAATCTCAAGGTTGGCCATCGGCAATCCTATCAGATCTACCGAGAAGTCACGGCCATCCCACTGAAACGCTACTTCGCGATGAACAGTGGAGGTCAAACATTTTTCTCCGGTGGCGGTGGTCACCCGCATCGGTGGAGAAAGCACATCACTGAGCAACTCAAGCCCCACAGCAATAGGGGTAGCAACAAAAGAGTGCGTTGCCCCGGAATCAAATAACACATCAACAGCTGAACCACCAATGGTAACAGTACCTCTGACCAGGTTCGGAGCTCTGTCCGACTGCTGACGATCAAGTGTGTAGACTCGTCCTGTAGTAGGTGGCACGGCTGGTGCCCCAGTAGGAACATTCTGCAATGGCACAGCCTGCACTGCAGCAACTCTCGCCGTCGGGCAATCTCTGGAATAGTGGCCCTCCTTGCCACACTGGAAACAAATCAGCTGACCGGTAGAACACGGCCCAAAGTGTGACTTCCCGCATCCCGCACATCTGGGAGCAGGAGGTCTAGCTGCGTTCCCCTGAGTAGCAGTCTTTCTAAACTGATTTGGCGCTTGCTTAGCCGCCAACTGTTTGCCCTTGCCCTTGTTTGCAAAGTTTTTGTTCTTCCAGGGAGTAGAACCACCAGTGCTCTGTGGCACCTCAACCTTGGCCTTCTTGGCCTGACTCGCATGACAGTAGTCCTTGATGTCGCGGCACTGCTGTACTAACGCTCCGAAGTCTCTCGAAGCGGAACCAGCAAGATGTCCAGCAATGTCCTCATTAAGTCCCCTCCGGAACTTAGCCGCAAGAAAAACGGGAGTCGGTCTCGCCATGCGGAAATGAGAGAACTTGACCAGCTCATTAAACTTGGCCAGGTACTCGTCGACAGACAACGAGCCCTGAACCAACCGGTCAAACTCTCCCTGCTTCCTCTCCTGAGAATCATATGGAAAGTACTGACCTAGAAAGCTCTCCTCGAAGAATGGCCACGTCATCACATGGCCCTGCATCTCGTAGACATGAGAAAGATTGGTCCACCACTCATGGGCCTCGCCCTCCAGCATGTAAGTGGCGAACAACAGCTTCTGCGGATCCGTGCACTGCATGATCCGAAAAATCTTGTCTAGCGCCTGAAGCCATCTAGCAGCAGCAATGGGATCATAAGATCCGTCGAAGGAAGGTGGCTTATGCTTACGGAAAGCATTCAGCCGGCGATCGATCTCGTCACGATCCTCAGCAAATATGGGGATAGTCTGCATAGCCCCCGTCAAGTGACTGCCTTCACCCATCTGGCTCTGGGTGTCCTCCTGTTGACTAGGCGGAGGTGGAGGCGGTGGCGGCGGTGGAGGTGGTGGAGGACACTGGCCAGCAGCAGGACCAGCCCTAAACTCCTCCAACATGACCCTCATCATAGTCATGTTGGCCATCCGGTTCTCCTCCAGAACCTCTGCCGTGGCTCGTCTGTTCGCATCTCGAATAGCGTCCAGCATCGCCTGGTTTGCCAGCCTCGTGGCTTCCTGGTCGGCTAGTCGGGCCGCCTGCATCTCAGCCAATGCAGCCAGGATAGGATCCGATTGATCCTCGCTCGTACTCGTGTTCCTCCTTGGTGGCACCATGACTCTGCACAAGTTACACAAAGAATGAGTTGATCAGGCCCACGCCATGTGGTCACATATGCATTATCATAACACACACCAATCAGAGGGAACACAAAGTAGACACGCAACGAACATCCTAAGTTATTGCAATACATACAGGCTTTTCCCTAGAAAGTGCTCTGATACCATAAAATGTAACAGCCCGTGTTAACCCGGATTGTTAACATACTATCGTATTAAGCTATGGTTAATTAAAATGCGGAATAACTTTTTCTTTAATTCAATTATGACGTCATTAACCTTAGCCAACTTGATTACTTAATCAATTTCATAAAATACTGCCTGTATGTAAATTGCAAGACAACTAACTGAAATACCTCATATATAAATAATACGTGAGTATCTAAAGCCACAGGACTACAACACGTAGCCTGGGTCAAAATCCTGATACTTTAATTACAACAGCGAATTAAAAGACATAGTCAAACCATGTGGCATGGACAAACCTCATGCTCACCAAATAAGGCAACAATGCCCACAAACAGTCTCAACATGATAACATAAATAAAGCGGGAAACATAACAGCAGTCAGCATATCATCATATCAACTCAGCTCGGGCCTCCTGCCACCTGAGCCCTCAACATTACCTGATCCTGAAATAAGCGTCCCCAAACGTGGGGTGAGATCTCTAACAAGAAATCTCAGTAAGACAAGGGGTCCTCAAGGAGTCTCCACCCCAAGCTCACTTACATGTGTAATATAAGTTCAAAAACAGTATTTACAATATAAGTTCCAAAATCATGCGATGCAGCAAATAATCATGCCATGTGTGTTTATCAAATCTACTGGCCAGAGAAATGTAGGAATACGTCTATGCCTACATGAGTACATGGATACTACCTGCACCTCACCCACAGCCTCACCATCTTGTATGTACTACATACTCAGGCTTACCGTATAGGTGGACACCACATGCATCTCATAAAAGCACATTGCATATAAATAGCTCAACAGCATTTCCAAAATATTAAAGCATGTAACACAGCATGCATAAACCCATCCCCATGGGACATGGTGGAACAATAAAATGGCTAAACCGAGGACACGAAAGCTTACCTTGCAAGCTAGCTATCCAAGCCAAGAGTCCAACCACTCACAAGTCCACAAACAGCAGTATCACAATCTGATATGGACCAATAATACATCAATATTTATGCACAACAAGCATACAACTTAAAGACTACGCCTTTCCTTTACGTTTTACGTCTTAAGGCTTCCCACAAAGCCATAAGCCCTTAATCATATGATTCTGACTTAGTTCATTTATTACAGAAGTTCAACTTCCTTAAACTTGGGTCCACACACACCCACTAGCTTACTGTTCACACAGCACGGCTACTGTTCTGTGAGAACCCAGGATATCCGGATATCAGAAGGGGCATATCCGGATATGCCATATCCGGATATCACACTGGACATATCCGGATATGCCATATCCGGATACCCAGGTCCCATATCCGGATATCAATATCCGGATACCATATCCGGATACTGATATCCGGATATCTGTTCGACAAATATCCGGATATCTCACGACAGAATGCAGTTTCTGCATTTCGTGAATATCCAACCCAAGGATCCAACTTTTAACACATGTACACGTTAAAGGATCCATCTTTAAGCATATATGAGTTCACTTATGTGTTGGTTATATGTTAAACCCATTATCATACCAAGATACCACTTTTAAACAAGATAAACTCATGATCATGGTGAGGTAACTTACCCCAAGGCTTAAGATAAGAGTAGACAGAGATATGAAGCTCTCTTTGAAGCCCCTAGGTTCTGTCTATGTGGAAGAACGAAAATGGCACAACACCCTTCCCAACAAGCCTCAAAGGTAGATCCTTGGAGCCACACAAGCAAGAACAAGGCCCCAACCAACCCAAGGAAGGAACTCAGCCTCACATTGCCCCTCAAACAGCAACACCCTCAGAACACAAGACCACAACCTCCTTACAATGCACTCACACAAGTGTTTCCATGGTGAAAAAAGAAGGATTTAAGCTAAAGGTGGCAACTTGGTGGTTTCTCTCAAGCAAAATGGCTAAGGAGGAAGGAAGGAAGAAGGGAAGGCAAGCTGCAGCCACCCAAGTCACGTAGGAAATTTAGAATGTCTAGGGTTGTGTGCCATAATGGGTCTATTTATAGGCACAAGGCCACACACGCGCAGTATTAGCCTTAATAGCAAAGTAAAAAATCTTGATCCCAAACTTCGGAATCTAGACCTAGACATTTTTCTAAGATTTGTCATATTTTTATTTTATTTTTCGGAGCACCTTTCCGGTACGCGCTTTTCCGTAGCCAGTATCAGTTCTGGCATCAGATTACGTTATTTTGACTTGAAACTTGTTTTACATGTCCTACATAATATTCTAGTAATTATCATGCATTCGTTATAATTTTCCGGGATACTTTTCCGGTACGCATTTATACCGAGTAGCAGAACCGGTATCTGCGCTTTTCTTCCGAAAAGCGACTTTCAGCATTCTTACCCACTAATTGTAATTATTAAAGCCTCATAATAATTATTAGAGTCAATTATGGAATTATTTCCTAATTATCATAATTAAATCACTAATTACCTTAATTAGCGGTGCGGGTTCTTACACTTGTTGTGTGAACTGGGTTTGGATTTAGCTGAATAGGGTTTTGATTTTGAGCTGGATTCCATTTTCGTTCAAGCTCAAGCGAGAACTTTTGGATTTCATTACATACTGGTGTCGGTTTGTTTCTCTCAACTTCACCTCACCACTGTGCGAACTCAGGTATGTTCAAATTAAAAAAAAATTAACTTAACATTATTTTGCTTCTGATTTTATTATTTTGACCCTGTTACCATTGTTTCCTTTTGTTACACAAACCCTCATTCTGATCGTTTGAGCTATAATTTTTTTTTATTAAGACGTAATTTTTTTTAGTTCTTTTTTTTTTCTTTTCTGAATTGTAATTTTTTTTATTGTTTGGGCTTGATTTCATGTGAGGGATTTTTATTTTTATTTATTTTTTCATTTCTTTCACTTGAACCAATTTTGCATTTTTGCTTTGAGCTATATCCTATTTCTCTCAAGGTATACCCACCATCTAAAAAAAAGGAGCAGGGTAAGATTTTAAACAATTTTTTTTCAAACTCCTGGGATTGATGGTTGTTCTAATTGGATTGATGTCGAACTTATAATTATTTAGCTGCGATGTAATATAGTTGATGTATTAAATTTCTTGTTCTGTATGCTTTTAAATCTATCTTAGCTTTACCTGACATGTAGTGAGAAATGAAAATAACAATATTGCTGATAGGTGCCTGTGAAATGTTTCATCTCAAAATATATATATATTTTTAGCTTATATGAGTGGTATATCTAATTTTCTGAATATGGTATTTTTGATTAAATTACTGTCATTTATATGTGTTTGTACCCCGGCTGATGATTAAAGAATTCTGAGTTGTAAATTGCTTCTTATATTCTGTAATTTTTGATACTGAAATTTGGGGATAATAATTTATTTGCTTTATTTTATTGCTGATTCCTTTTGATATTCCTGAGTTGCCTTTATTTATTAACAGACCACTTTTCTTTCAAATTGCTCACCGATTCATATTCCAGCAACAATGGCACCAAAAATCAAGCATGGAGCAGTGAAGGGTAAAGCTGTTCGCAAACAAACCACTAGAAGCTCATCAGCAGCTCAATCTTCATCTCAAGAGATTCCGATTTCAGAAAGAGTATCTCAACGTCTTAAGGAGTTGGATACCGGAAAATTAAGAATACATTATGAAAGAGGATTTGACTTGTCTGAAGAAGGAGGGTACATGGAGCTTTTTGTATGGCAACATGTCAAACCGTGGCAATGGGAAGTCTTTGCGAGTCATCCATCTGTTCAGGTGCCAGAGGTTGGTTCACGAATTTGTGGCCAACTTTCTAGAGGAGGATGAACCTCTTCAAGTCCCAGTTAGAGGAAAGCTAGTGGATATATCCCCAGCGAAAATTCAGGAGGTGTATAACCTCAAGGATGGAGACTACAATTGATACCTGAAGTGTCTTACAGACAGAACTCAAGCGAATGTTCATTCGATGATGGTGAAGACACTCACTGAAATCCCGAAACAAAATGGGATTCTGAAAAGATGCTAACTGTAACAGCCCGTTGTACACCGGTATTGTTAACATTAATTATGATATTAAGCGCAGTTACAATCACAGTGATTGGGTTAATTAAATTACGGGCAAATTTTTCTTTTAACATATTCCTTTTCTTACATCAATACATTTTCCGTAATCAATTAAAACAATACTATAATTGTAAAAGCAATACGCGGAAGCATACATTTTGCTAACATCATTCATCATTCTTTTTATTCAATTCATTTAAACTCACCATCTTACTCTCACAATTTACCAAGTTATAGTCCTTTACGTTATCTACGCGTGGTTTCAAACCACGTATCATTTGGAGTTCTACCCGTCAAGTTAAGCCCCTTTGTTTTAGTCTAGAAAAACCAAAATTTTCAAAATTTACACTGTGGTAATCGATTACCAGTGGGTGGTAATCGATTACCACCTGTCAAAAATGAGGCAGTAGCTAAATTTCTCAATCCTCTGTTCTGGTAATCGATTACCAACTTTGGGTAATCGATTACCTCACATGGTAATCGATTACCAAAGGCCAGTAATCGATTACCAGTGAGGACAGTAGCCAATTTTTCGTCCCCTGTTGCATGGTAATCGATTACCATGCCTTGGGTAATCGATTACTATGCAGCAAAATGACAGATTACAGCATTTTAAGCCCCAAAAAGGGTGTGTAATCCATCCCTAACCCCTTGGTACTCCACACAACACATAATCATGTCCTAATGTAGGCTCTAGGCCCTTCCATCATCCAATTTCCTTAAAACATGCATCATTTACAAAGTCCTCAAATAATGGCCATTTACATACAAATATGGACCATTTTTACAACATGAATACCAAGACTTCAAGGCTATGAATGTGGCAATGGACAAGTCCCATGCTCACTCAAATATACAGTTATCCATGTCATGAACAATAAACCATAAATAAGACTTAGTATATCATCATGAACACTAACAAAAGCATGGAAATAACATCATGCAATATGTTCATGACCTAAGTCCCAAAATACTAATGGTATGCTATGTGCACTCCATAACTCCTCCAAAATGTCATGCAATCCCAATGCACCGCATGCCAATCCAATGTCCACTATACGGGCTTCTTGCCCGAAGCTCCTCCCGGCTCATAGTGACCTGAAATGTGGTCCCCCAAACACGGGGTGAGATATACGGATATATCTCAGTAAACCAATGGAGCTAGAGGCTCTCTCCACTCCATGGCTCACTAAAATGTATAAAAATGACATCATGTAATATGCAAGTAAAACAATATCACCATCCAACTGGAGACAACCCAAGAACATCCACTCATGGATTCATGTTCAAGGGCTCCATCATATAACTCCCGAGACAATCCTAGAGCTTCTCCCATGGTTGAGAAAACTCCATGGCAGCCCAACCGGAACTCCTCAAGAGACCCATCCGGCGGATGTCCCACGTTTGGCTCATCCTGGAGTCGCTCCCAGAGTCGACCCCATGGCAGTCCAACTGGCACTCCGTCACGAAATGATCCAGCGGATGTCCAAACCCAACACACGTCAACTGGCCAGTGACCAAACAATTTTCACAAAATACAAGCAATATGCACACAAGCACACAATCACAACATGTCATAACCACATCATCCAACCACTACCTTCCACTAGGTGTGGTGGAGCACACTAGGGATTAAACCCAAGTTCCAAGAGTTTACCTCAATACAAGCAATCTGTTCCAAACGTATGCTCCAATTTAACTTTCCACAATCACGTCCATGTGAGGCAACCTACAACAATCATCAAATCCAAATTACACCAAAACTCATTTTTCATGAAATTTCCTCAAATTCGTCAAAGTTAAAAACCTATATTTTTCACCAAAAATTAACATAGCATTTCTAGCTTACAAGCATGATTCTAAGGCCTTTTCATCTAATAGCATTTTTCCATTTGGGCTCTCTATCATCACACATCTAAAATCAAAGGTTTAAAGCATAAATTCCTAGATCTATGAATTCAACCATAAAAATACCACAAATATACTCACAATGTGTTGTATGATCACCACCAAGGCTTCACTAAACCATTAGAAGATCAAAACTCCAAGAAAACTCCAAAAACTCAAGTGGGTCGGATCTGATTTTGCTCAAAACGCGGCCAAGGAGATGGATTCAAGGCTTATAGGTGTTACCAATGGCTTTGGAAGGTTGTTTACAATAGATTTTGACACCAAAATCAAGCGATTCGGTGGAGAAATGGTGAAATGGTGAAGAAATGATGTCTTTGGCTCTTTTGCAGGGGAGGGGCGCGCAAATGGAGAAGGAAGGAGAGGAAAGAAGGAAGAAAAGGAGGTGGGGCCAAGTGACTTCGGTCACACGGGTCCCACACGCGATCTAACTTTAACTCCGATAAAAATTCCGATCATAAATCCTTAATCTAAATATTTTTCCAGTCCATGACATATTTTCCTTTCTCCAAAATATTGATAAAAATTTCACACCTATCGGTACACTCACACCACAGTATTTAAACACTTAAAAATCACTATTCATCAATTTTTCCCAAATTTGCCTATTCACTCAATTTTTCGCCCTGATTCCATTTCCAGTGTTACTTTTGTCATATGAAATCTCTAACTCAGTATTTTTGCCCCATAACACACGGTTGGCAAATTACCATTTTGCCATTTTTGCCCATTTTGGCCATAATCCTTGGATTTTCACTAATCCACCAATTTTCATTTCACAATATAATATTAAAATGCACATTTAAATATATGAGGTGTTATACTAACGACTGAGCTCACAAAGGAAGCTCAAGTCTGGGCTAAATTTGTAAGACATCGCATCTTCCCCAAACTACACATGAACCACTTATCAACGAGAGTTGGTGTAGTGGTTTATTGCATATTGCAAGGTTTACCCTTCTACCCTGAGAGGCTGATTCACCAAGAATTATGTGAGAATTCTAGAAGAACAACAGGACAGTTTTATTTTCCATGCTTGGTAAAGCTGTTGTGTGATGCAGCTGGAGTTCCTTCCTCCTCCGAAGATAGGGCATTGGTCTCAATTCCGAACTCACCAATGAATGAGATCTGCCTGAGGAGGATAGCTGAGTCCAGCTTACGAAAAAAAAAAGAAAAACATCTTCAACTCAGCCTTCTAAAGGAGCAGAAAAAGGGCAGGTTTCAGAAATGAAGGACCAATTTATGGAAATGCAGCAATGTATCAAGGGGTTGATTAAATACATAAAAACCTCTAGACACTGCTGTATGAAATCATATCAAGAGACTTTCCCCCAGGAGGAGTTCCCTGAAATTCCAGCTTATCTTTTGCAACAAATTGGTGATGAGGGAACTTCTAGGGCTGCTAAGCAGAAGTCAAATGATGATGCGGTTGATGTGGATGATACCTTTTCTGAAAGTTGAGATCAAGTATTGGTACCCAGGTTCTTAATTTATTGATTTATTATTTACTTACTTATTTATTTTTCAATTTATTATTTTTATGTACTGCTGTGAGGACCCAACTTAATTTTAAGTTTGGGGTGATTTTGTGATTTATGTTGTTACCATAATTTTTTTTTTTTTTGTATTTGCTGATTGGTGCATAAATTTTTTTTACTCTGTTGTGTATGCTGGATTTATGGTAACTTGGAAACAATTTATAGCCTGATGTGCTTAACATTATCATTGCTTAAGTATAGCCAGATTTAATTAATTTAATTCCTAGTCAATTAAGGATTTAACTTAGTTGATAAGTGTTTACATAAGCTTAAAATCAAATGGCATGCCATAATTTTTTTGTAATCCTTGATTTGCTGATTCACTGATAACCACTGAATTAACAACCTATGCGAGGTATTTGAACCTAAACACTCTATTCCTTTGTGAGTGGTCATTGTGTATTGGTGCTTTGAATGCTGCACTCTGTTTGGATGACTAATATGCTATTTCTGTGTGATTGGGGCATTGTTTCTAAATATGTGGCCTAGAGCCAAAAGCCTCACCCTTCTATTATATCCCTTGGTCCCTATATTTGAGCCTGAAACCTTTCTTTTCTGATTATGTATCCTGAAATTATAAGCCAAATTCCCTATCCACCCTATATAGCTATCTTTAGTGTTTAGCTAATGCTCATTAGCTCAGAAATACAAAAAGCTAATTAAGGCAAAGGGAAATTGGTTGTAAAAAAAAGAAGGGAAAGAAAAAGAAAAGAGATCGAAAAAGAAATCAAAGAAAAAGGGGAACAAGTGATGTTATAAAAAGAGTTCTCTCTAAAAAAAGAGAGAGAGATCTCTGAGCTTACTGTTTAAAAAAAAAAAGAGACAAAAGTAAAAATTTGTGGAAGTAATCAATACAAAAGGGAAGAGAGAGTCAGTAATTCCCTTTGTCTTGTTTAGGCAAAAATCAGAAAAAGCTAATGAGGATTAGTTACACACTAGAGGGTTAGCTTAATTAGCCAAGTGACTAGAAAAACAAAAATCCTAGCCCTGCCTCATTACAAGCCTTAAAGACCCTTTGATGGAGGTAGCATATTGGACTTCAAGTTTCTAAATGGTAGTGTAGATTGGAAGCATTCATGCATGATGACAATGAGTGAACCTTCCTTATAAAAAATGAAATAGTGTGATTAATTGAATATACCTGGAAAGGAATTCAGTGGAATGTCAATTGAATCAGCTTAAATTAAGGGTTGCAACGGATTGAATATGCATGAGTTTTTGATTGAATGCTTCTATAATTACTGATTGACTGGAGTTGGATGATTAATTTGATGAAGGAATTGGTTAACATTAAGTCTGGCCAATGTTTTAAGAAGTATGATGTTTTACATAGATGGTTGATAAATTTAACTAAGTTATTAAGTGTAATTCTGTGTTGCTTTGTGACTCTGTATTCTGAGCTAACAGGCTATTTTCTGAATGAATGTTTGTCTGATTGCTTGAGGGCAAGCAATTAACTAAGTTTGGGGTATTTTATTGCACCGAATTATATATATTAATATTATATTATTTTATGTTATTTAAGTATCTTTGGGCTGTTTAATTAGTGTTGTTGCAGGTAAAGTAGGCCCAAATGAGTTAAGTAAAAAGTGAATGTAAAAAGTAAAAAGAATAGAATTTGGCTTGTTTCCTTACATGTTTTACTTTCAGCTGAGAAGAAAAGAACACAGAAGGCAGCACGTGGGACAATCAAAGGAGCAACTCAACCATTGGATGAAGAAGAAGGGGACGGCCATGATGAAAGGGAGATTTTCTGAGTTTTTAGTTAATAGGATAGACGGTAGAATAGGATAAAGGGATAACAGATATCAGATTATAGATAGAGAGTTTTTTAGTCTTCGTTATTTTTGCTTTTGAAAGATTCCGAGTATTTTGAGATTTCTTGAAAGCGCATTGTTCTTCCAAATCCTTGAACTCGAAATGCACTGACAACGCATCTTCAAGGAAAGGAATCATGGATCTGCATGCGAGCTATTGTTTTCATACTTCTGCAAGTTTTCCTTCTTAGCTCTAGTTTAGGAACTTTGATTCTTGAAGGACCGGATCATTACTGAATATTGGTAATGCATGTTTCTTTACTTTTTAGATTTGCAATATTTCTGAATATGGGTTTCTAATTTCTTTTCTTTTCTGGGTATGTTAAGAATGATTGGATGAATTGTTGATGTTCTTTGTTACTGTTTTTTTTATCTCATTCGATTGATTCTTTCACTTTTCAACTAAAGAAATTCATGGGAATGAATCTTGAGTTTTTCAACAAAAATAAATTGGGAAATGCATTTTTGTTAAGAGTCAAATGAACCCTTCTTGTTTAGGGATAATCAAGGGTGATTTTTGATAAATTTTCTAGAAAGATTTAAGAACCTTTGGGAAAAGATCTTCTTGAACCTTAATGTTGATTCTAGGAAGTTTCAATTAAACTTGCTGTAGTACTTCATAAATTGAGATGAACTCGCTGTAGCATTGAACGAAATTTGCAGAAATGCAAATATTTTTGTGTCATCCATGATTTTAAATATACCCAGAAGCCTTTTTACATTGATAAAACACTTCTTTACTTTTTACATTAGTTTTGATAATTGATAAAGAACACAAAACTTTCTTGTTACAAAAACCAATTAAATTTTAATTCAAGAATTATTAATTCAGAAAAATAAAAGGAAAAATATTTCATATTGTTCCCTGAGAACGATAACTCTTTTCTTCGGAAAAAAATACTACTCAATATAAGTGTACAAGTTATTTCTGAATTTATAAAATTTTAACTAATGTATTCTTCTTCTTATTTTTTCTTTTCTCTCTATTTTTGAGAGTTTTTGTTGACTCCTCTTTTTTTTTAAGGACAGGTTATTCTACCTACTCCCTTCTTGCCTACCTTTTGCCTATCTCTTTCATCACCGTTAGATTACAATCTAATCCAACGGTCCATAAGTGTGAAATAAAATAACCTTTTTTTTTTCCTTTCTCCCTTCCTCTGCACGCGGAAGTATTATGCGATTCATCGCTCTTATCAGGTTTATTTTCCCCCTCTTTCAGAAGCTTCACAATGAACTTGAGAATTGCACTTGTGGATGCAAACAAAGCACATAACTTATTTTGGTTTACGAGATTATATAGCCGCATGCATAGAATTCAAGGTTTTGATGGCAAAGAATGAAAAGTGATTTTGTATCTTCCTACTTACATGAATAATGAAGGAACTCAAAGATTGTAGATTATCAATTCTACAATTGTAAAATCTGCTGTAATCTGGTAGTCTAGAAAAATCTCTCCTTTTTTTCTTCACGAATCAAGAATCGCCTTTTAAAAAGAAGGTCCAAAAAAAACAAAAAAAAAAACTTGATAAGAACAATGATTTCAAATGTTGTGGTCGATTTCCGCTCGCGTTCACCTCGGCAGATATCGGAGATAAAGGAAAATAAATAGGTATTGAGAGATCAAAAAGATGTGTGCAAAGGAAGAGAGAAAGGGGAGGAGAGAGAAAGAGTGTGGGAGGAAGTGAGGAGAGAGAAAGAAAAGAAAAGGTTATTTTATTTCGCAATTATGGACCGTTGGATTAAATTCTAATCCAACGGTGATGAAAGGGGTAGGCAAAAGTTAGGCAAGAAGGGAGTAGGTAGAATAACCTATCCCTGATTATAATGATAATTATAATTAGTCCGATGATATATATATATATATATGTGATATACCTTAGATTTTTATGTAAAACCATATATGTCTCATGTATAAAGTAGTGTTATTTTGATTTAATGAGAAAAGGACTAAAAAGATAACATCTTTGTAAGAGTTATTGGAAGGTATTAAGGAGATAAATGTTATTGATAACTGTTGATAGGTGCAGTTATCAGAAAGTTATAAGACATTTAGTTTTCATAAAAGAAATATAGGAAACGTAAAAGAGAACGTAAGAATAAAAGGCCTTCATTGTCTGTCCAAAAAAATGTATCTCATCCCTATCACAAGAAGATACAAGTAAAGAAAAGGTCAAAACTCTGAGAAGCTTTTCACCATTAAAAATCTTCCGCAATCGTCACTACAAAAAATTACACTTTTTGTGATGACAAGAAATGTCACTGAAGAATATAAAAATCATCACAAGAACACTTCTGTGACGATATTTTATTTCGTCAACTTTCGTTACTAATGCTAATATCACTGTTAAATTAGTGATGATATTTTTGATGACACTGTAAAAGGTATTTATTATTATAAAAAATTATGTCACGAATATTTGTAAATAATAATGACGCAAATAATTTGTCAGAGATATTTACAACATTAGTGATGATTTATTTGTCACATTATAATAATAACTATAATGACAAATTATTTGTCACTGTTATTTTAGAAATAGTTACCAAATTTCTTGTCACTGTTGTAAATTTCTTAAAATGATTTATGATCCTTATTATTCAAATTCATTTGGAATTGTGACATCTATTTTAGTTGTAGATAGAAATGATAGCAATTGTTATTTAAAAAAATACACCTTCAAATAATTCAAATCTAACATTTAAAAATAAGTTATCCATTACATATATTTACTTACAACAACTAAAAAAAAATATATATTCAACAAAGCTCCCAAATTCAAATACCTATAAATCAATGACAACAAACATTGAAGAATTCTTAATCTAAAACAAAAAACTAAATGCCTAAAATGATATTAAGACAATCGTGACTTCAAGAATTTTGGTCCTGCAAATACAAAAAAAAAAAAATATTAATCATAATAAAAAATAATCAATAATTCTTTTTAAATGTAATCTAACAATAACATGTCATAGTAGAGATAATAATAAAATTGAATTCAAATAACAAAAAAAACATACCTTATTATTAGGAACATCTAAGCCACTAGACAATCCATTGAATGATAATCCTCCTAATAAAGCACTCATGGGATGTTTCATCTCTTTTTCAATGCCTTGCCTTATTTGCTCTTGTTGGTTCTCCATAGCTGCATGTTGAGCATCAATCATTTATCAGTCTCAGTGATTTCATCATCTACCAATTACAAAAATCAAACAAAAAAATCCAAATAAAATTAAATCATTTAATAAATATAAAGAATATTTTAGAAATAATAACAAACTCAAACTTTTTTCTTTTGCAATTTGAAGATAAAAAAAGAATATCACAACAGCACATTCATACTCTCACTGAAAAAGAAAAAGGAATATACAGGTGATGGGAGAGGTGAACTATTGGCCAAAAAAATTAAAAAAGTAAAAGTAAAACAAGAGTTGAACTAAGTAAGCCTTATCGTTTTCTACCAGGTTCTAGAAAAAGAAGAGGCAAAACCATATATTATAACTTGTCATCCAGCTGCCACGGACCTTGTATTGAACCCGATCCTGAAACCGTACCATCAGTGCATGATTCTTATTCGCTCCGATAACTCCAATCAATGTAGGAATAATGCGGAATTCTTTCCAAAAAATGAATAACAGCTTCGTCACCTGCACATGCAGATTATAACTTTTTAATACAAACTTCCTAATTTAGGTATCTATTCAGCTATATACAAATTATTTCAATTACCTTCATGTTGAATAACTAACGGGGCAGACGCAACGTCATGTAACTGCGGCATTTGCGCGATGACTGGTTGATGGAATATTGGGATTTGAGACGCACCCATCTCACCACCTTCATATCCTTATAAAGCACTAGCATCCTTCGCCAGAAGACGTTCTTCCATTGCCATATTTTCATCATCGTCTTCGTCGTCATTTCCCAAGTCGGATCATTTTCATCTCTCTCAGAAAAGTTACCAACTGGAGATGCATGAGCGGCAGGCGAAGCTGGAAGACGGGGAGAATTTAAATCAACTAACCTCACCGGTAAGGGAACATTCTCGGTTGCGGCGATGTCGACATACAACTCCAAAAAACCTGTCCTTGACTGGTTGAAAAATTCTTCCATTGTCATCTCCACGTCTTCATCGTCAACCACTTGCAAACTAATGTATTTATCACATTGCCATAACCTTGTCGTGATATGAGTGATACATTGGTTGCCTTGAAGACTTAACTTCTGCCGAATTCTCTGATGCAGTTCGCCAATGGTTGCGTTGCGTTGGATACGTGTCGGCCTTTTTTCACCTTCAAATATGACACCTCGTCGACCTTCTACCTTCATACCATTGTAATATAACATAACACGAACAAAATCAGGATTTGAACTCATTTTTAAATAAAATAAGAAATAAAATTCAAATACTAAATTAAAGATAAAAGAATTTTGGTGGAAAAAAGAGATATGAAGAGTGAGAGAAGATGTGTGAATTGAATAGAGGGGGTAGGGGAATTTATAGAGCACACATGTGACGCCACTTTTGGGCGTCACATGTGACGCCCAAAAGTGGCTTCACATTGTGCAACAGATCTGTAATTATTCAACAAACAACATTAAATTCATAATTATCTCATTAAAAAACATTATTTTAATTTTTTTGCCTATGAAGAAGTCATCGAGAGGTGACTAATTCAGGAAAATGCATTAAACACAGACTTGAATGATAAATTATTCAAGAGGATTCACTTCAGAGATGAAGGAACCTACCATGTAACTCAGGACTTGTGATTCAAGAGCCCTTACTACATTTAGCATAGAGATGTTTGAATGAAGGTTGTGGATAAAATGATTTTAAGAGATTAAAATCAATAAGAGTGATTTGTTAACTATGAATTAAAATTAAACAATTTGTAATTAGTATTTCTTTCAATACCCTGGGAAGGGTAAATCGAAAGCTCAACCTGAATTTTTTTTATAAATATTTTCTTCACCTATTTTTTATCTCTTGATGTTTCTAATTTTAAGTCTCAAGAATTTTCTTTCTTCACTGCATTTTAAAATGAACAACATAAGCAATATTCCAGAAAGCCAAAAAGAAATTTTAGATTGAATTTAATTGTTTATCTTTATTTTCTTTACATATAAATCAACATTTCACGAGTAACTTAGAAAAATCCATAAAGAAGTTTATAGCTATGTTGCACTGACACCGACACGAGACACAGGACACGACACGACACTCGACATGTTAATTCGAAAAAATGTTAAATTGCAACACGTTGGAATACGTTTTGATATTAAATAATAGTTTTAATATATATAATATTATTTACATTCGAATTATATATTGTATTTATTTTAATGAATAATTTTCAAAATATATCACTTTGCTAATTTTTATTAAGCCGTTGTTCCTTTTATTTTTTCTTGTCTTTTCCACTTATTCAATCAGGTTCCTACTCGTCTCATCCTTTTTAAATTCTTGGATGTCCAAGTTTACATATTTTCTCTCTATTTAAAATTATAATAGCAATAATTTAATAGAGAAATATTTCTGCAGTTATTGCAAATAATCTATCTGCATTTACTTTCAAAATGATGTCGTTTTGGGATTGAAAGATTAAAAAGTTAAATTATAAATACTATAATAACCCTGAAATAAATTAAAAACACAAAAACTTCATGATATCCGCCCCAAAACGACGTCTTATTGGGCTTATTACAAATAACTTATCTACAATAACTACAGAAAGAATGTAGAATAATTTAATGATCCTTTTGTCTTTCAACCATTAAAGTATCTGTACCCCTACCCCTCCCCTTTTGACAAAAGTCTTTGTGACTCCTCCTCTTCGACAAATCTGTTCCCCTGTGGCCACCTGCGACAAGCGGCGGTGACGGAGAAGGCGAATGCGCTGACCATGACTCCCCCTCTTCGACAAACCCCTTCCCCTGCGAAAACTAGCGACCCACGATGACCTGTGTCTGCGACAGAGACGACGAAGATGACCAGTCACAGGCTACAACTTTTGTAACTTTGTGATTTCCCCCTCTCTCACTCTGTTCGGAAACTTTGTTCTATGTTTTTTTTTCACAATTATTTTAATCTAAACTACAAACGTGTCCGAAAAAGTTTATTTCATGTTGTATCGGTCAAAATCACGTGTCAAGATAATCAATGTGTCCCAAAATATTAACCGCGTGACAGAGCGTGTCAGTGTTCGACGTGTAATTTTTTTTAAAAGAGCATGTCCGTGCATCTCAGGTTTATAGTTTACATTTTTGTTATTTTTCTTTTTTGTTCCTCTTGTGGATAATTTTTTTTATTTAGTTTAGCATTTATAATTTTTCAATTAATTCACATTGCCAAGATCCTTGTGGGAATGATTAATAGGACTCAAAGGCCCTATATTACTTGTGGTTGCATATATTTGCGCATTTCTTGCATAAACGTTAGCAAGATCAACATGAACTTTGTACCATGTTTATGGTTTATTACAAGCAGGTTTGAATTTTTTTTAAATTTTATTGGAGATGTCTAGCAACAATATGTTAATCCAACCAGTAATGTTAAAAAAAAAAAAA